>PVIJ01014610.1:0-39913 GCA_004024925.1 Scalopus aquaticus
AAATGGAATAGAAAAGAACACAAGGGACCATGAAGATGGATCACGGGTGAATTGGTGGTGGGCTACCCAAGGGGAATACAAAATGTAAAAGACATAAATAACAATAAAAATATATATTTATAAAAAAATTTAAAAAATAAATAGGCCACTAAGCCTAAAGCCACTGGCACAAGGAAAAGCAGACACGAATAGTGTATGTGTGGCATAAATGCTCCCTTTGTAAAGGAAATGTACACCTATAAAGGAACTCTCCACGTGTAAAGGTGTTTCCCTCTCCGATACCAGGAAGAAGAGGCTTAACTTGTATCAGAACCTTACTAAACGGCTCTGTGACCCATACACTCTCCATAACTTAGAACACCCCAACTTGCTCCCAACCGAAAGTCCATAACCCCTAGGACACCAGCCAGGGAACCGAGGAGATTAGATGAAATCTTTTTCCTCCCCCTACAGGCTCTTACATATTCAAAAATTAACAATTTTGCTTAGAAAGAGATGCAAGTCATACAACCTTGAAACGCCTTTGCTCATTCACCAGCTGGCAAATTTCCCTAAGATGGAGTAGCTGTTGGGATGCAAACTGTGATAGCCCCTGTGCAGAAAGCTCAGTACCACCTAGGAATCCTTTGCCCCAGCTATCCCACTTCTAGGATTCTATTCAAAGATAGACAAGGAAAATGTGCAATGACATGACATATGCACGAGATTTTTTTACTGTGACACTAAATTTATAATTACAAAGAATGAGAACAAGCCAAATGTCTATCAACAGGAGACAGGATGAAGAATTACAGCACAGCTACACAAAGAAAAATATATATGGGGAAGACGCTGCAGTTGTGAAAATACGTGTAGGATATTTATAAAATGCAATTGTGTCTGACTGTATGCTTATCATATAGTTCATATGGTAGGTGTATGATTAATTTTAAAGGATGCCAAATTGTTTTCTAAATTAATTGTACCATTTTGCATTCCTGTGTACAGAGTGTGAAAGTTCCAGATGCTTCACGTCTTACCCAACCCTGGGTGTAGTCAGTATTTTTATTTTTTTTTTTTAAAGATTTATTTTTATTTATTTATGTATACAAGAACTGGGATGTAGACCAGAGGTGGGGGGCGGGGGGAGGTGAGCAGATTCACCAGAGCCGGAACAGGAGGATCCACTGAAATACAATGCTGAGGGGGGCTAGTGGGCAAGACAGGAGAGGTCAGTATTTTTAATTTTAGCCATTCTAGTAGGTGTTTGGTGATGGTTTAATGTGGCTTTACTATGCATTTCCCTAACGACATTTAACATCTTTTCATGTGATTATTTCCCATTCATATATTATCTTTGGGGAATTCTAGAGATTTGTCTTCTCAAATCTCTAGACTATTTTTAAGCAGTTCTTCAGAGTTCTTTATATATTGAACATAGGTCTTATCAGATACATGATTTGCATATGTTTTCTCCTAATCTGAGACTTATCTTTTCTCTTAAGGAGTATTATTTGAAGAGATAGTCTTAATTTTAATCATGCCCATTATTTCCAGTTTTTTTCTCGTATGGATTGTGGTTTTGGTGTCTTATCTAAGAAACTTTGTATGTCTAACACAACAGCAAAGACTGTTTTGGTTGAAATTTGTTGTATAAATTTTATATTTTCAGGTTCTGATCAATTTTGAGTTAGTCTTATAAATGGCAGGGATGGGTCAAAGGTTATTTCTTTTGTAAATGTATAACCAGTGGTTGAAAAGATTTTTCATTCCACAATAAACTGTTCCTATGCCAGGTTTAATACATTTAAATTGTATTATTCGTTATTTTTATCTGTAAGGTACCTACTAAAGGCATGTTTCAAGATAAACTATACACCTTCTACAAATGTCTAAAAATATTAGAAATACGGGATAAATTTTTAACATAAATTTAAATTTTTAACAATGTTGGGTTTCTGACTAAGAAATTCTGAGCCCAAAAGATTTAATATACAGGAAACCTGAGGGAGGTAGGAGTGGCACAGAGACTGCAGACTCTGTTCCAGCCTAAAACACTGCCAGAGTTATGAGTTAGGGATACATAAATTGCAAGAGGTGACAAGTAAGCTTTTATCTCTGACTGCCTCTCACATGTAAAACACTAGCTTTTATCCACTCGGCTTCGTATTAAAATGTAGCTATACACATGCACATACACATAACTGGCAGGGTAGCATGATGGCACATTTTGCTCACGGTCAATAGTGTAAGAAAGCCTCTATGTCTGTAGTAGATAGCTCTATGTAAACAGTAAAAGAGAGAAAAGAAGAAATAAGTAAAGACTGCAGTATTTCTACATACTGGCCTACAGTTCTCAAGCACTCTGGTGACACAGTGACACAACTAAGGAAACATCTCACAAATCATGCTGTCCATCCCCTCTTCCTGTTACCTCACCCCTGCGCTTCTCTTTCAGCTGATTGCACAACTGTTGTTTGCTCAGAAGGGTTTTTTCCCTAGCAGTAATATAAGATCAGCAAATAAGATATACTTTAACACACAATCTATATCTTTGGTCATGTTTATGAATGTAATAGAAGTATACTTAAAGACCATCTTCAAAATATGTTTATGAACCACAGTCTTCTTAATTTTAAACAAGATTACCTAAATTTTTTTAAGATTTGAGGTTTCCTTGAAAATTGTAGTTTCCATTAACAACTTCTTTTAGAAAGAAGAAACCAATAGAGGAATAAAAAAATCATCTCCAGGTCAAGTACAGGACAGAGAAGATGTAAAGGGACTAGCCTGGACCTGAAAAGGTAGCAGTATGTGTCTGTCACCACCACAATGATCAGCACAGGATATGCTGTGAAATTCAACCCCTCCTATACTCCACAGAATTCCCTAGGTCCAGCTTGTCATAGTATGCAAGTCATCTCACACCTCTAAAAAATTTTAATGCCACGACCATATCAAACCATTCTGTGAAAGGCCACAAAGATCACTGTATCATTTAGTAAATGCTTACCACATCTGTGAAGTTCTCTCTCTCCACCAGATCCAGTGTAAGGATCAGGCACTTTCCCTAGCTGTCTCTACACATTGATGTAACCCAGTCCCCCGTACCCCCACAGAGCTGCAAGCTGCCTGACCTATTAGCATAAAGTGATGTTTTGCTAGAATTTGATTGTCAATCACTGTGGATTATTCTGTCACTGCTATGATATTGCTGTAATCTGATAATTTGAATTCCCTTCTAATTCTACTGCTAAAGCAACTAATTGAAGACCTAAACAAAAATGTGGTTAACATATTCATTCTGTGTTTCTCTTTCTGGAAAATACCCACAACTTTAAAGTTAGTAAGCATGAGAAAATTTCAAATTTCTCATATTTATGAATCGCTAATAAGACTTCGATCAAACTTCAATTTGCCTAGACAGGCAGGCTCACTACCCAAGAGTTCTGTTTCCTTCGATTTAGAAAGGGACACAGATTTCTGGTCTAAAGAACTCCTAATATAATAGGTCAATATACCCCTCCAGGTGTTGTGTAGGGCAAAAAAAAAAAAAAAAAAAAAGGATAAAGATTAGAAACCACTACTAAACAAACTGATGTCACCTTCATACACGAAATAGCCATGAACCCATGAGCTGTCTGCCATGGGTGCTGTTTTGGCATCTGGAGACCAAGGGTTGTCAGGCCCTGTAGGGGAGACTTCACCTTTGTCAATCTCAATTTCATCATCTATTAGGGGAAGAAGGTCTTGACATTGTCAGCATTCTGCAAGAGTGACCACACGGTCCTCGTCAGTCCCAGTAACCAGCACTCCTGGGCCCCACAGCAACACAAAGGGGCTCCTAAAGTTTCAGGTGCAACCACATGTATAAGCCCTAAGCTCTCAAGTCAAAATACGAACATGAGTTGTTCTCTTCTAATTCAAAGCCAATCCATCTCCAGTACAGAACTTTCTTCTCCTCTCATAGGTCCTTCTACAATGAAGAGGCTGCCAAAGCACGTGTGTTAGGGTATGAACACTCATAGATTCACTTGTGTTGTGTCTTTACTACTTACAAAACAGCTGAGTTTCTGAGAGGAGTCACTGGAGAATGGTAAATACAAGTCAGTCACTGGCTGATGGTGTACTCACTATAAGTTGTGGTTTCCACTGATAAAAGCTCCCAATGAGCCTGTAAAAGAAAAAGGAAAAGGGAGCCAAATGTCGACTGCATGCCAGGATAGAGTAAACTTTCCATTTACTCCTGTTCCTCTGGAACATTCCATTTCATTCCCTGATAATCCTACATCCTCGTGCATTCCATTCAGCAGGTATTTTGATAAATTCTTACACTAATTAAGCAAAGATTAGATCACAGTGCCCCCTCTAAGTGTTGTGATTATGTAATTATAACAATGTAAGAAGTTACATAAATATTTTCACTATTCCAGTTCCTTCAAAATTCTCTCTACCCTTAAATGGTTCTTCATGCCTAGTTTGGCCAATCTATCAATCTTTATGCCTTTCTCTATTTTTAAATTTTTTTTTAAGTTTCATTTTTAAACTTTTATGTATGAGCAAGTAACAGCTACCTGGCAATGATGGTGCCTTGGACAGAAAAGCAAATAACTGAAAACAGGGGACACTTATGCTGTGCTTTTTATCGGCCGAGTCCTATTCTAAGTAATTTACAGATTCATTCAACTTTCATACCAACTCATTGGAGTGGTTCCCTAAACTCCATGGGAGGCACCAGGGGCAAGCATTAGAAGAGCTAGATGTGTAGGTCACTACTTGGCCATTTCCTGTCTCTCTGTGGTCACCAAGACTGTGTGGCAGTCCATGCTGAGTCCAAAAGACTGCACGAGCACAAAGTGTAGGGGACACATGGATTACCATCGAGGTCATATAATGGGCATAAAAGAACACTTAGCATTCAACACTACTAAGAGTAAAATACCTCGTCTTTCTGGTGGTGCAGGGGTTATGTCTCAGCGCTATTACAGCTGTGGCTTGAGTTTGATCCCTAGCCAGGGAGCTAACCCACATATGGTGCAGCAGACCCCTCCTGTCTGCCCTGCTGCTCCCCTCAGCAGTGTATTTCAGTAGATCTGCCTGTTCTGCTCCCCACTCTGAATCCTCTCCCGCCCCCCATCCCACCTCTGGCCTACATCCCAGTTCTTCTATGCATAAATAAATCTTTAAAAAAAGAGTAAGATATCACCAGATATGGCCATAATACATGTTTTTACCAAACTGTAACAAAGATATAACAAAACGCTAAGGACAAAGAAATAAATCCCTTAAAATTGGCCTTTTAATAGTTACCAAAACAATCTTTTAATATTCATATTTTTAATACTGGACTATAGTTTAACCATCCACGGAACAGATGAACATTTAATGAAAATAGGGCGACTTTTTTATTCTGTCCATGTTATTATTATTACTAATGGTTTTACTTTTTTTTTTTTTAAAGATTTATTTATACGAGCTGGGGTACAGGCCAGAGGCGTGGGGCAGCGAGAGGGTTCACCAGAGACAGAGTGGGGAGCAGAACAGGCAGATCAGAAATACACTGCTGAGGGGAGCAGCGGGCGAGGCAGGAGAGGTCTGCCGCACCATGTGGGATTCTCCCGGGCTGGGCATCGAACCCGCATCGCGCGCTGCCGACAGCTCCACAGCGCAGCGCTCAACCGCTGCGCCACCAGGGAGGCCCTACTTTTATTTTTTATCCTTTCCTTTAAATCCAATGTATAATTTATAACTTCAAAAAATCCACTAGGGGCTAATACTCCTTAGAAAATAATTCACCACCAATTCATTTAATGAAGTCCTTTCCTCCTTGACATGATTTTGTTTAAAGAGTCTACACTAGTCCTTTTGAAAAGCAAGCCTGTAACTAATAAACACTTCAACCTCAGACTACATGTAAGTGACTTCTTTCTTAGGGAAAATTTGGAAGAATGAAAATGGCAGTCACCGTTCTCAAGTTTAATAGCATACACAGGTTAGGACTCTACATGATAAAATGTTAAGTAAGCAAACTACAACTCTTGGGATTTATCAAATAATCTGACTTCAGATATTCATACTTATCAATAAGTCATGACTTCTCATATCCTAAAATCTAAGCATACACATAATGTCTTTCTTTATATTATGTTAAGTTTAGAAACACGTTCTATAGAGCCTCTGCGAAAGCAGAAAATAAATTATAGGGTATGATCAAAGTCTCAAAAGAGGAAAAGTTGAGGACAGAGGTCGCCTGAATGACTCATCACAACACCTACTCTCCCAGAACAGGCAGCTCTGCTTAAATTGAACAAGATTCTTGTCAACTGTAATGAAGAGCTGGCTTTTGTGGTAGGGGACACATGAATTACCAAGGAGGTAAGATATTAAAAATAAAAGAATACTTGGCATTCAGCACCCTTAAGAGTAAATTAACAGTGTAGCTCTTCAGTGTTCCCCAGTATCTTGGCATCCAGAGAACAGAAGAGACTGCAAATTGGGTGCTGAGGGAACTTCCCCACCACCCCTACCCACTCCACACCCTCAATCCCCACCCTGTGACTCCTATTGATTACCACTCAGAGCCTCTTTCTGACTAGTCCATCAAGGTTATCTAAATATATCCCTGCGCAGGAGATAATCTTTGTATTCCTTAGAGTAAAGTGTCAAACAAGTAATTCTCTGCATATAAATCACATTTTAATGGTATTAAATATAGCATGATTCAAGGAAACAAACTATAAATATGTAAGAAGAAATTAGCATAAGAAAGTCAAGTAAGTACTCTAAGAATGAAAAGAAATACATCTCAAACTAATTAAAATGGAAATGAAACTAATGTCCTTTTTGGAATATTTAAAGACCCATATACAAACAAATTAGTGGAAGGCAAGAAACAAAATAAATGTGGATTGTCTTGAGTGTACAGGCCTCTGTCAGAAAACAGACCTAAGAAAAATTATAAAGATGTGGAGGTAATTTTTGGATGGTATACAGAAATGAACTGCATTTACGTTACATTCATAGATTTGTAATTCAAAGCTAAAATGATCAGGCACTGAGAAAAGCATACACCAAGTGTCATGGGATCGTTACGGCTGTGTGGACAGCAGGAACAGGGAGAGGCGCCTCCACCTGCAGCTCCACTCAAGGTCCGTCCACCAACAGGTAGGGTCTCAAATGTCTGAGATGGGGTAGAGACATGGGATAGAAAAGGCAAAACTGGGAAACCAGATTAAAGTCTCAATACCAGGATGAATGTATGCTTTCTTCTTCAATGCTAGCTAATGAAGGGTTAGGAATGAAATTAGTATGGCAATCATCATGCAGACTCCAAACATAATGAGGAGAGGACAGAATCCCAGAGACTAATGACAAAAAGCTAGATTATCTTGCAGGCAAGTAATGGAAGTCTGAATTAAGAGAGTGGTAGCAGAAACAAATATTACTTCCAACGTAAAAGACAGCCAATCTAAAATAGCAACTTTTCCAAGTATCTCCTAAGTTAATACAAAAACTAAAGAACTATCTATAGTGGCAGTAATTTAATGTGCGGACATGCCAATGTTTATGCCATGGAGATTATTTTCCTAATGTCAGATCATTCCTCCTAACAACAACACTGAAAGCTAGTGGGAAAATCAACGCATTTAGGAGTCTATAACTTTAATTATTGATTATTTCATTACCCTGGAGAAGATTTTCAGACTCAGTCTTCACCTATGATATCAGAGCGATCTTGCACTTAGGCTTGATGACAAAAGACAAAACAACAGGATAATTCCTATCTCAGGACCCAGAACACAGCACAAACTCAAAGTCAACTGAACGGGCTATTTACAGCCTAGAACTAAAAATGTTTTAAACTGTCACACAAAAACTAGTGAGATTTAAATTTAGGCTCATAAGAGAGTATATATACTTTTAATGTTCCCATTTTGGCCACAGGTATGGAATTTTAGGTTTCTGAGTCTCATAAACTCACTAAATATATAGACTCATATGTACACATTTCTCAGCATCATACCAAACTAAATGTTGGCATGCTATTAATCCTCAGAATAGTAAGTGCAGTAATAGTGAAACCTAGCTAAGATATTACATGTTCAAAAAACCCCTAAGAATGATGCTCCATATTACTGGCTGTTATCTTGTGTTATGATTAAAAGACTTTTAATACCTTCATTTTTTATCATTTTTTAAATTTTTATTCATCTTTTACATTACTGTGTATTCTCCATAGATTACCCACCACCGATTCACCCATGAACCATCACCATAGTCCCTTGTGCTCTTTTCTCCCCCACTCTGAGCCCTTCCCTCCCCCTCCCTTGCTGAATGTCTCTTTCTTATTTGATTCTCCTATATTCCTGTTAAAAGTGAAACCATTCAATATTTTTCTCTTTCCTTCTGGCTTATTTCACTGAGCATGATCCCTTCTAGCTCCATCTTTTTTGAATGCTGAGTAGTATTCCATTGTGTATATGTACCACATCTTCTTAATCCAATCATCTATTTTTGGGCAGCTGGATTGTTTCCGTATCTTAGCTACTGTGAATAATGCTGCAATAAACATACAGGTGCATGTATCCTTTTGGATTAATGTTTCTGTGTCCTTTGGGTAGATTCCCAGAAGTGGTATTACTGGTTCATATGGAAGCTCCATTTTTAGCAATCTGAGGAATATAGCTTTCCATAGTGGTTGGACCAGTTTGCATTCCCACCAGCAGTGTAGAAGGGTTTCTTTTTCTCTACACCTTCACCAACTTTTGTTGTTCCCTGTTTTGTTTTTTTTTTTAATATGTGCCATTCTTGCTGGTGTAAAATGACATTTCATTGTGGTTTTTATTTGCATTTCCCTGATTATGAGGGATGTTCAACATTTTTTCAGGTGCCTATTGGCCATTTGCTCTTCTTTGGAGAAGTGTCTTTTAAGTTCTTCTGCCCCATTTTTTGACTGGATTTTTTTGCTTTGTTTTTGCTGAGTCGTGTGAGTTCTTTGTGGATTTCTGTGATCAGTCCCTTGTCTGTTGTATGGAGTGCAAAAATTTTTCCCAGTCAGTAGGCTGTTTCTTTGTTTTGGTTAATGTCTCTTTTGCTGTACAGAAGCTTTTTAGTTTGATATAATCCCAGCTGTTTATCTTTTCCTTCACTATCTTTGCTTTGGGGAATGTGTCCTTAAAAATGTTACTAAGATGTATGTCATGTATTGTTTTGCCTATGTTTTCTTCTATATATTTTATGGTTTCAGGTCTTATGTCCAAGTCTCCAATCCATTTTGAATTGGTTTTCGTGCATGGTGTGAGATAGTAGTCTAGCTTCATTTTTCTGCATGTAGTCATCCAATTTTCCCAGCACCATTTGTTGAACAAACTGTCCTTGTTCCATTGCATATTCTTTGCACCTTTATCAAAGATTAATTGTCCATATATACGTGGGTTGATTTCTGGGTTCTCTATTTGATTCCATTGATTTCTGTGTCTATTTTTGTTCCAGTACCATGCAGTTTTAATTACTATGGCTTTGTAGTATAGTTTGAAGTCTGGGAGGGTGATACCTCCATTCTCCTTTTTGGTCAGGAGAACTTTAGCTATTCGAGGTTTTTGGTGATTCCATATGAACTTCATCAGTATTCATTCAATCTCTTTGAAGAATGTCATTGAGATTTTTATTGGAATAGCATTGAATCTGTAAATTGCTTTAGGTAGTATGACCATTTTGATAATGGTCCTATCCATGAGCAGAGGATGTCTTTCCATTTCTTTGTGTCTTCTTCTCTCTTTTATAATGTTTTATAGTTTTCTTTGTATATCCTTTGTTTCTTTTGCTAGGTTTATTCCCAGGTATTTGATTTTTTTTTTTTGTTTCAATTGTAAAAGGGGTGGTTTTCCTGATTTCCTCATCTTCAGATTGATTGTTTGCATATAGGAAGGCTACTGATTTTTGTGTGTTGATTTTGTATCCTGCTATTTTACTAAATTGATTATTTTGATTTTTTTTCCTGTGGAGTTTTTAGGGTTCTCTATGCATATTATCATATCATCTGCAAATAGTGATAAATTTACTTCTTCTTTGCCTGGTTGGATTCCTTGTATGCCTTTCTCTTTCTTATTGCTCTAGCTAGGATTTCCAATATTATATTGAAAAGCAGTGGTGACAAAGGACATCCTTGTCTTGTTCCAGATTTCAGGGGAAGGGCTTTCAGCTTTTCACTGTTGAGAATGATATTGGCTGTGGGTTTGTAATATATGGTCTTTATCATGCTAAGGTATGTTCCTTCTATCCCTAGATTTTCGAGGACTTTCATCATAAATGGGTGTTGGACTTTGTCGAATGCTTTCTCAGCATCTACTGATATGATCATATGGTTTTTATTTTTCTTTTGTTGATGTGTTGGATTACATTAATTGATTTTCTGATACTGAACCATCCTTGTGCCCCTGGAATAAATCCCACTTGGCCGTGGTGAATTATCTTCTTGATGCATTGTTGAATTCTATTAGCTAAAATTTTATTGAGGATTTTGGCATCTGTTCATTAGAGATATTGGTCTGTAGCTTTCTTTTTGTGTTGTCCTTCTTCAGTTTTGGTATCAATATGATGTTCACTTCATAGAACATTTGGTAGTATTCCTTCCTTTTCAATTTTTTGAAAGTGTTTGTGTAAGACAGGCACTAGTTCATTTCTGAACAGTTGGTAGAATTCATTTGTGAATCCGTCTGGTCCTGGGCTTTTGTTTTTGGGGAGTATTTTAATTACTATTTCTATTTCACCGCTTGTGATTGGCCTGTTTAGGCGCACTATGTCTACTTTATCTAGTTTTGGATGATTATATCATTCTAAGAATTTGTCCATCTCTTTCAGATTGTTGAATTTGTTTCCATATAGATTTTCATAGTAATCTCTGTTCCTCTGATTTCTCCTGAGTCTGTTGTAATTTCTCCTTTTTTGTTTATGATCCTATTTTTTTGTGTTTTCTCCTGTTTTTTCTTTGTGAGTCTGGCTAAAGATTTGTCTATTTTGTTTACTTTTTCGAAGAACCAACTTTCGGTTTCATTGATATTTTGTATCGTGTTTTTGGTTTCTATCTCATTAATTTTTGCTTTGGTTTTTATTATTTCCTTACTTCTGTTAGTTTTGGGGGTTTTTTGTTGTTCCTTTTCTAATTCTTTGAAATGAGAGATTAAGTTGTTTCTTTGAGTAGTTTCTTGCTTCTTGATATGGGCTTGTATTGCCATATACTTTCCTCTTATTACTTTTGCTGTGTCCCATACATTCTGGAAAGTGGTTGAATGACAATGAGTATTGTCATTCAATTCAAAGTATTTTTTAATTTCTTCTTTGATCTCCTCATTAACCCAGTGGTTTTTCAGTAGTGTGGATTTCAATCTCCATGCAGAGGGTAGGTTCCTTGTTTTCTGGTCATGATTTATTTCTAGTTTAATGCCTTTATGATCAGAGAATATAGCTGGGATGATTTTGATCTTGATGAATCTGTTGATGTTTGTCTTATGGCCCAATATGTGATTGATTCTGGAGAATGATCCATGAGCACTTGAGAAAAATGTGTACTCGGATTTTTTTGGGTGCAGCATCCTGTAGCTGTCTGTTAAGACCATGAGGTCTAGGTCTTTGTTTAGGACTCTAATGTCCTTGTTTATTTTTTCTTTCCTTTATCTGTCTGTTGGTGACAGTGCAATTCTGAAGTCCCTTACTATATATGTATTCTCTCTAATGTCTGTTTTCAGAGCTGATAATAATTCTTATATATTTTGGTGCTCCTTCATTTGGTGTGCATATGTTTATGAATGTTAAATCTTCCTGATGCATTGTCCCCTTAATCATTATGTAGTGTCCATCTATGTTTCTTTTTACCATTTTTAGTTTGAAGTCTATTTCATCTGATGTAAGTATTGCTGTTCCTGCCTTCTTTTTTGGTTCATTTGCTTGTAGGATTGTTTTCCAACCTTTTGTTTTCAGTCTATGCTTATCTTTTGTAGTTAAATGTGTTTTCTGGAGGCAGCAGAAAGTTGGATTTTGTTTTTTTAATCCAGCCTAGTACTTTGTGTCTTTTTATTGATGAGTTTAGACCATTTATATTTAGGGGTATTGACATGTTGGAGTTTGTTTTTGCCATTTTGTTTATCTTTTCTGTGATTGTATTCTTTGCTTTATTCTGATCTTCTTAGTCAATCCTCTGCTGGTTTGGCCTTTAGGACTTCTTGGAGTATTTTTTTGGAGTGGGGGTTTAGTAGTAATGAATTTCTGAAGATTGTTTGTCTGAGAAGGTCCTTATTTTTTCTTCATAGAGGAAGGAGAGCTTTGTGGGATAAAGTATTCTTGGTTGGCATTTGTTGATTTGGAGTTTTTTGATTATGTCAGTCCATTCTCTTCTTGCCCATAGTGTTTCTTAGAGAAGTCTGATGTCAGCCTGGTTGGTTTTACTTTATAGGTTAGCTGTTTCTTCCCTCTTGTTAGCTTCATTATTTTTTGTCTTGCACTCTAGAGAGCTTATCTATTATATGTCTTGCTGTGGGTTTCCTTTCATTATGATAGTATGGTGTTCTTCTAGCTTCTTGTATGACTATTTTCATGTCTTCCCTTGTGTTTATCTGCTTAAACAGTTCCTCGGTTCCTTGGTCCTTCTCCTCACCTTCAGGGATTCCTATGACTCTTATATTTCCTTTTCTCATAATGTCAGAGAGTTCTCAAAGTCTTTCCTCATTCCTTTTCCCTCATGCTTCCTTTTCCTTCTCTTTATTGGTTCTTTTTATGTCTTTATCTTCGAGAGCACTGATTCGGTCTCCCATTTCATTGATTCTGCTTTCGGTGCTTTTCTTTGAGTTTTTTAGCTCTTCCAACAATCCTTTAATGTCGTGCATTTCCTTCATTTCTTTCTTTAGGGACTCAATTTCCTTCCTCAATTCCCTAATTTTATTTCTTATCATCCCTCTTTTCCTTTTCGTCTTCTTCATGTATTTTAATCATGACACTTACAAATTCCCTGTCTGGTAGCCGTTGTAGTTCTTCCGTGTCATCATTGTTGGTAGCTGATTTTCTTTTTGTGTTGTGATCTTCCCTTGAGGGCTATTTGGCTAATTGTATGTTTTCTTCTACCTGTTGTTTGCTCCCTGATTTGTTCTAAGCATTGGGCCACTGTGTCACTGGTATTGGAAGGCATCTCTTTGGTGTGCTCCTACTGGGATGTCAGGAACTGGTGGCAAGTTCTAGCCTGGCACTGTTACACTGGACTTAAATGGCAGAAAATTCCCTCCCTCGTCTCAGCTCCCAGAGGGGAGGGCAGGGCTTCAGAAGATGGCACGGGGATGGGGGTGAATTCTCCTTGTTTCTGGGGTTACTCTTGCTGGTGGGGTACCCTGTATCTGTTTCCTTCCTCAGCAGCTCTCAGGGACAACTGCTGGCTAGGAACGCACTTTCCCCCTCACCGTATAGCACAGAGACTTCCTTCTCTCATCTCAGGTTGGAAAGGGGAAAGCAGGGGCTTCAGAGATGGCACAAGGGATCAAGGTGAACTCCCCGTTTCCAGGGTTGCTCTCATTGGTGGGGTCCCTTGTATCTGTTCCTTTCCTCAGTGGATCACGGATACAAGTGTCAGCCAGGGATGCACTTTCCCCCTTAGCTTCATTTTAAATTGTCCCAAAAGAGTAGTTTTTCTTCAAAGTATCATGAAATGTAATAACATCATGTACAGCATCTTGTACTACAGTACTTGCTTTTAGTCTGCTGCCCAAATGTGCAATATGTGAGTGATGGCAGCACTGCAAAAGAACGTAGTTTTTAAAAGAAAAAGCTTTGAACAGCTGCCTGTAATAAAATAACCAAACCTTGCAGCAAGGGTTGATTAGATAAAGACAAATATAGTAACATGTGTATTAAGTCTCAAACAGCTCTGAGGAAAAATGTTACAAAGGACATTTCTGTGACTGTCCTGACAAGCAATTTTTAATAATTAAATGTACCCATGCATGTATGTGCACATTTTTAATATATTATTTTAATAGCCCCTTACAACTTCAACCATAAAATTGAATTTTTATTTTAAATTATCAAATGCCAATAATAAAGCTATCATTTAGAAATGACTTATTTAAAATCAAAAGTATAAGAATTAAATAATGCCTTTTTTAAAAAATTTGAAAACACACTAATTGGCTCATGAATTGAGACACTGTAAATTGTACAGCTCTATTTAAAAAAAATAAAGGACAAGTTCCAAATTCTAATATTGTATCTTCCATTTTACAAGAATTAAATATAATTAAATTTAAATAACACTAGCCAAACATTTTATTTCAGTTTCATTTAATTTTAGAAACAAAGATTGATCTTTTGTAATAGATGGAAGCATTTGAAATTGCTTTTGGCTAGTCTATTAAAGTTAGTGAGGCTTAAACTGCAAAACAAATATATATATCTACCCAGATTGTAGCAATTTAGCTTATAGCTTATTTAGTGGCATGAAATAACACTTCATAAAATTTGTTCTAAAATAACAGTTGTTAATAAAAGTATGACTAAGATCTTTCTGGAATAATCTGAAACTCTGGCACACCTTGTAATGAGATGACAGGTAGAACTTCTATTGGTCCCGATCTCCACTTCTGTGCCATAACCAATATATATATATATATATATATATATATATATATATATATATATATATATATATATATGTGAGCCCAACTTTGGAATTTCTGTTCTGTAGACCTGTTCACACCAGTATCATGTCACCTTCCTTCCTTATGTATGTAAAGTACATAAAATTTACAACTGTAGTCTTGAAATCAAGCAGTGTAATTCCTTTAACTCTGCTCTTTGCATTCCCACATAAATTTCAGATAAAACTTGCCATTTTATATAGAAAAAAAGTTTCTAGGATTTTAACTAGGACTGCACGGAGTGTATATATCAGGTTGGAGTGAATTAACCTCTTCATACTATTGCATCTTCTGCATATACACGTTATCTCTCTCCATTTCTTTAATTATACTTTCCTTTTTATCTCTGCAACATCCTTGGATAGCTTTGAGGGTAAAGACCTTACACACACTTTGTAAATTTATTCCTAAATACTTCATTTTTTTTAATGCTACTATAATGGTAGTCACCTTTAAATTTCATTTTGTAACTATTCACTTTCGTTTAAAAAAAAGTACAGTTGATTTTTCTATATCAATCTTACATGCAGAGACTACTCAATTCACTCAAGATTCTCTCTGAACACAAAGATGGCACCTGTAAATAGTTTATATGCAATCAACATGTCTTTTATTTCTTCCTCCTGCCTTACTGCATTGGCTAGAACCTACAGTGGAATGTAGAGCAAAAGTGGTAAGAGTGGGTATGTTTGCTTTGTTTCTACTACCAAAGGGAAGGGGTCCATTTCTCATCATTATATGTGCTGGCTATAGATATTTTATAAAGGCCTTCATCAGGTTGAAGAAGTAACTTGAATTCTAAGTCTTAGAAATGATTTATTGAACTAACACTGGTTTATAACACTGCAAAAAGTCTAGTTTCCATCCACCACCAAACAAATGACTTCCTTTAGCCATTTTACTCATCCAAATTTTGTTTTCTTTAAATCATGAATCAATATTGAATTCTGACAAGTGTTTTTTCCCTACAAATATTAAGACACACATTTTCTCTTTTATTCTGATATTATTATTGATTACACTGATTGGTTTATAAATGGGATAAACCCCACTAGTTTTATATATTTTTTTAAATTTTTATGTTTCTTGATTATTCACTGAGGATTGCATCCATAGTACTTAGTGTCATTTAATTCAACATATTGTTAAGCAATTTAATCAGGATAGGTAAATAATGGAGCTAGTCTCCATACAGCAAGGAAGTGGCAGAACAATGCAGTCAGATCTTCCAGCTCCTAGCATACAGCTTTGCATTAGAGACTGTCCATAGTCATAATTTCCTACACCCTCATCTCTACACCCCACCGTCTTGGCATTTCAGACAGAAGAGAGTAAACAACGGAAGAAGAAATACAACAAGACTTCTGATTTAGAGAAGCAAATGTCAGCTCAAAGAATACTGCAGATACGGCAGTCCCTTGTCCTTTTCCACAATGTCCTTTCCACCATTCCTCATGAACACTCATCAAGAGCTTGTGTAACACACAGGTCAGTTTATCCCCCTACACACAACCATCTTTTAATATATTTTGGGGTTTGATGTGCTAAGACTCTGTTAAGAATTTTCGTATCTATCTGCATGGGCGATACTGGTCTACAGATTTTTCTTTTATTGTCTTTGTTTGGTGAGCAGTAATGTGGGTCTCATAAAATGAGTCAGGAGGGGTTCCCTCTATTTTCTGAAAGGAGTTAGGTAGTATTGGTAACAGCTCCTCATTAAATGGTTGATAGATTTTACCAGTGAAGCCATTTGGTTTTGTGGGAAGAAATTTAATTACAAATGCAAAGCCTTAAAAAGGTATGAGGTATTCAGACCTTCTGTTTCTTCTAGTGTCAGTTTTAGTGATTCTGTGTCTTTTAAACTGGTAAAATTCCTGGCATAAACATGTCCCTGTGATTTTCCTACTGTCCTTTAACATCTTTAAAATGTGTCTGATGATGGGCCTCCCTTGTGGTGCAATGGTTAAGCATTGCACTGTGGAGCTGTGGAGTGACGCCCGGCCGGGGAGATTCCCACATGGCACGGCAGACCTCTCCTGCCTTGCCTGCTGCTCCCCTTAGCAGTGTATTTCCACCCATCTGCCTGTTCTGCTCCCCACTCTGTCTCTGGTGAACCCTCTCGCCACCCCACACCTCTGGCCTGTACCCCAGCTTATATGCATAAATAAAACATAAATCTTTAAAAAATAGATAAATAAATAAAATGTGTCTGATGAGCTATTTTTTCAGCCTAATTGTGGTAATTAATCTGTTTTACTTTATTTTTTGTTTCTTGATTATCAGGTTAACTAAGAGTGTTGGTTTTCTCTATATTTTCAAATGGGCTTCTGGTTTTACTGCTTTTTCTCTATCATTTAAGCATAATCTTTTCTGTTGATTTCCTCTCAAAGTAGAACTCTAGCTCACTGATTCTAGATCTTTCTTTTTTCCTAATACAAGATTTTAAAGATCTACATTCTAAAAACTGCCTTGGCTACATCCCACAATTTGATATGCTTTCATTTTCATTAAATTCAAAATATTTTCCAATTGCTCTTATGATTTCTTCTTTGATTCACTGGTGTATTTTAAAAAGTATTCTCTTAATTTCCAACTCTTTGGGGACTTTCTATGTATTTCTCAATTACTAATTTAACTATATTGAGTCAGAGAATACAGTATGATTATATCCATCTTTTAAAGTTTATTGAGACTTATTTTACAGTCCATCTTTCCATGTAATTTTATGAATATTCCATGTATAACTTGAAAAGAATGTGAACTCTTTAACTGGGTAGAGTACTGTGCAAAGTCAAGTTGTTTTATTATGTAATTGAAGTTTTCTATATCCTCATTCATTTCATTTACTCCATCAAGTACACAATCTCCAGCAAAAATTGGGACTTCATTATTTTTCCTTTTGCTTCTGAACATTCCTGAACATTTTTGCATCATAGTTTGAAGTTCTGTTATTTTTGTTGCATGCACACTTGGAATTTTTATGTCTTATTAGTAAATTCACTCTTTTGTTATCATAAAAAATCCCTGTTTATCCCTGGTAAGATTATGCTGAAGTCTGGTTTTCTGGTGTTAATACAGCCATCCCAGCTGGCATGTCATCTTCCATCCTTCTAGGTTTAATCTGTCTATATCTTTATGAATCAAGTGTAAAACAATAGATAATTCTCAGAAAATAGCATTTAATTCTTATAATTGAGTCTTACTTTTTTAAATAGTTGCTGCCTTTTAATCTCATTGTACAGAAAATTTACATTTAGTATAAATAACAATCTGGAGCACACATTAATTAACAAGGATTTTGGAAGGCTGTTAGTTCCTGTACATCTGAAAATCTATACAACTAAATGGCTGTTTATCAGGTACAGAATTCTGGGTTTAAAAAAGTACGTTTACCTTTGGACCTTACTGACAAAACTTGTATCATCCAATGTTACTGAGAAACATCTGATGCCAGTTTGACATTTTTTCACACAAAGACAACTTATTTTTCATCTTCTCTGAAATTTTTTACAAACCCTTCTAATCCTTGGAGCACTAAAATTGCACAAATATACACGATCTATGGTGGCTTTTTAAAATATAAAGAAGTGTCTTTTTTGCCTCTGGGAATTATCCTCCCTTACTTTTTGGATAATTGTCTCCCCATCTTTTTTTCCTCTAACTTTCATTAAGTTAAATGTCAAATCTTACAGATTAATTTCCCATGTATCTTTTGCATTTCTCCTGTCTTTGTTCTGATTTTGGAAGAGTGCTTCAATTTTATTTTCTCATATTTCTATTTACATTTTCATTTCAGCAGCTCCTTTCGAAAAAATTAATCTAATATCCCTTTTTCATAATATCAGTGTATCTGCACTAGCTGTTTCCTTAGGCCCAATTTTTTTTTCTTCCATATGTCAATTTTTCTCAAATACCCAAAGATCCCTTGGTTGTCTACCCATTTACAATGAAACAAAGAGTGGAAATTGCTCTCCTCTGCTCTTATATCAACTGGTCTTTCAAGGAAGTTATCTTTCCTAATTGAAAATTCTGGACTTTGTGCTGGCGAAAATAGGCAAACTTTACTTAATGTGAATAGAAAAGAACCTGATTATTGAGCAGGAGACTCCAAAGAATGATGAGGGTTTTCATGCCTAAATTTAGTTTCATGCCTAAAGAACTTCTGCCTGTTTTACCTGAGAATACATGCCAGCTATCTTTGTGTTAAGTGTGTGTGTGTGCTTATGCTATATACTGGGAGAGAAGGTTGTGTCACACTAATCTGTACTACAATTTTATAAACAATCCTTCAACTGTACCATGCTTTTGGAAACCTCAGATCTAAGCTACCCCCTCTAAAACAGCTGCTGAGTTCCACCTGAGCATTTCTCTGCCTCTGCCGCTGTTTTTCCCTGAAAAATTGCTTTCCACTTGTTTAGAAACCCCCTTGCAATACATCGAGGCTAGAGTTTTTTAACTTGTCTCATCTCCTACATTACAAAAAAAATGTTATCTGGTGTTTACTGATGACTTCTCTCCCTGTGCTTTACTATTTTTTGGTTAATGAGTCTATGTTTTTTCCCCCTTTTGCAGTGCATGCTTTCGTTAGGGCAATGGCAAATGACAGTGCTCACTGCTTAGTCTACTTTCTTAACTAAAGCCTTAATAATTTTCAAGTTTGTAATGAAAAGCTATAATCATACACAAAAGTAAATAGCAAAATGAAATGTCATGTACTGATGACTAACTTTCAAGAATAATTTAAGCAAATAAAAGTGTGATAGTTCGCAGACTCCACAATAACAAACTCTGTTGAGCAAAGTCCTTTGTGACTGACCATATGGGTAAGAATGACATAATAGCTAGGAATCTCTTTGTATGCGTGAGTGTGTCAAATAATTTGGTTTCTAATCAGGTCAAGAGTTCCTTATAGTATCATTTTACAAGGGATTTCACAGAATAATTGCCCACCAGAGGACACAGGCCTCACAGAGCCAATCTTCTTCTTCAATAAGAGGAGCCCAAGAGCCAGGTGCATGCATGTTCCTATGTTCTGGGACATGTGAAGCTATAGGTTCAGGCAGCTCTGTCTTACCCACCAATTACAGAATATGCAGGATACCTGCCTTCTTTTTAACATCTTTATCATGAGTTCCTTAAAAGGCATATGTAGTTTAATATAAATGCTGTATAGGATAGACTGCATGCACACTTTACTTAAAACTGTTTAAATGTGATCTTAAGAGAAACTCTAAGCATATATCACATTGCTTGTAGGCATGGGTTCCCTTCCAGGAGTAATTTGGTGAGAAGTTTGAAAAGCACAAAGCTAGTCTGGAGCAAAACCAAATCACCAGTATACACTGCAAGGCTTTTAATTTCCAGTCCAGAGAGTAGCAAAGGAAGTGCCAACTTAACCCCTGAGAATGCATCGCTAAGATTCAGATTTAGCCATGTATGCACCAGAAAGGTACCCTAGTTTACAAATGCAAAAAACCATGGAATAAGTAGCATACATATGGTACTTTAGAGCTTAAAAAGAACTCTTAAAAGTCATCAAATAGAAAATAAACCTTACACTAGGCTTTGTAATTATATATATATATCATCAAACTCATTTTACAAAGAAAGAAGCACAAATACCTAAGTAATCTGCCATACAATACATAACTTAAACCCAACCTTCATAATGTCAGATCTCTCTAGTATTTACTTCAACCATTCATTTCTTCCCCTTTCATGGTGTCTTGTTCTTGTTTAATGGCTATAAAAGACAAATAGATTCCCCCTGGCTCTCCTCTATTTGCCCCCTCCCCTCTGCATTTCTCCACAAATGTAAAGTGGACAGGAAACTAATGCTAGGAATACAACACCCTCTTCCCTTGGCAGTGACCACAGCTAAAGAGACCAGAGCAATCAACTACCATGTCCCATCCTTGCTGTTAGAGGTTCAAGAGTACCAGGGTCTCTCATGGGTGACATCCAATTGCCTTTTCTCTGGTGCCCTGCGTACCAGGCAGGCAGAGCAAAGGGGTTGATGAAAGGAAACCATCCCCCTTCTGATTCTCTTTCACCCACTCTGTGAAACGAACACCTTCCTTCTTTTACAGAAACCACAGCTTTTCCACACCAGTTCTTGGGGAAAGGACCACAGTGTGGTTTGGCTGGTTCCAGACTCTCTATCTATAGATATCCCATGTCTGCCCAGAGTCCCTATCCCTAGACTCACAGGTCTGTTCCATTAACTCCCAGCTTCCATTATGCATTGCTCTGATCTTCAACATCTACTAGAGATGACTATGAGGACACCCTCCCGAAAGGTAAAAATGAAGACCAGACTAAAAACCCAAGTAGTCAACCACCTCTCACAACATAACATTTACCATTATTTACAATTAAAAGTTTATTTACACAGAGACACTTTTATACTTGAAAGAAAAATACTCACTTTGGATTAAATTAGGTTGCAGCATTATTCCATGAGGCCCTCATTGCAAGTAAGATTTCTGTGATGCTATATACTACAATGTAACTCACTTCTGTGCTGAGAAGGACACAAAACTTAAAGTGTCAGCAAACCCGAGGAAGGTATAAGACACACATACATTTACCCTGAGGAAAGTATACTTCACATACGTGTTTTTAAAAACCCCAAACACGTCTGTGTTTTATGCTAACATACCAGCTGTAATTATTTCAGTCTTCTTTTGAGGTAAATCCACACAATTGCAGTTGTGAGGAGTCTAACTATATTCGACGGTATCATGCATAACACAACAGCTAGGCATAGAGAGAAGAGAACAGAAGCGTACCCGTAATCAACAATAATGTGAAGTGAGATGCCGGGGTGACTACTTTCCACCTGGTTTATACTACCGAGGTAAACAAACAATTCATGTAAATAAACTTCTCCTGAGGTCCAAAGTTGTTCCTCTGAACTCCCTCATAAAAGATGGATCAGCTACTGAAACACTAAGCTGGCCAGAAGGCTGAGTGCAAGATGTGCTAAAATCAGAGTGACATACAAAAGCTAGCAATGACAGATCTAAATGTAAATGCTCAAATTTTTCATTTCATTAATTCATGCTCGGATTTAGAAAAAAAATCAATTTATTTTCAATGCATAATTCTTCCAACAATATTTTAATTTAAAAGAAAAAATGCCTCCGGGGATAAAAATATATTTCATTCTATATGAGTGAATTTTAAAATGTAATACTCCACGTTTAATCATCCTGTTTAACCATCTTATATTTCTAACCTTAAAACTGTCACTTTAAATTATAAGAGTGAAAATGAATTACTTTTTTATAAACTACATAATATAAATATTCAGTAGAGAAATGTCTTATTTCAGTTGCCCCTTTATTACACACATCATTCAATGATGTGTAACTAACTGGCTTTAAATTCTAGGGCATGGAGAAATATTCGAAAACTTTATGTACAGTTCAGCAAGCAGAAAAGCACTACCAAATCCCTTTGTGGCTCATCCGGATGTGCATAAGCCACGTCTTCCAAAGAGAAACAGATGTACAGGCAAGCACAGTCAGTCTCCTTCAATGGAGTCTGAAACTGCCACCCACTATGTCACAGAAGCAACGGCACTGTTACCAAAATAACAATTTCACTTATTGTGAAAAGGATACGCTTCCTTAGCCAATTAAGTTCTTGTGAAGGTGGCAAACAACTAAAATAGACTGATTAGCACAAGAAAAATGAGGATTTCTGGAAGGTTCTTGGAGAATGAAGGAAGGTTCTAAAACATGACAGACAGACAGCAGGGAAGACCCCAGGCAATGCCATAGCAGAGGGGTGCTGTGGAGTTCCAGTGGCCCACAGAGTCCTGTGTAAGGGGCCCCATCTTGGGGAACTCAGGGATCCATGCTCAAGAGTGGAGTGGAGTCACCTCATGGAAACTGGGATGTTTTCAGGAAGAGGGATGGATGCTGGGCAGTCAAAAGGCAACAACTGTCAATTGTCAACAGTTTAGCAATGTCAAAACAGTACTAAGCATGAAAAATTAGATGAATTTAAGGCATATTTATAATTATGGCTCTTGCAGGACTCAAAGGAGAAATGTTCTCTACAGGACAATAAGGAATAGATACCTTCTGTTTGGGCTCTCCCTAGAAGTTCTGCTCAATTCAGACTATGATCAATATAAATAAATAATCCATCCATGATAGACTCAAATGTGGTCTACCCAGTGCCCGGTGTGGAGCCTGTCAAATCAAACCCACCCACTTAGACACAATCCAAATAAATTCACAAACCTGTATTCATCATTTTGAAATATCGATCAGGTTTGCCTCAACAATTTTTAAAAGGTCTAAAATTTCATGAACATTAGATATTTATAGAGAATTCAATTGGGGGTTACTAACCTTCCTACTTGGAAAAAATGTTCTAATTTGATCAAATTACTTGATCTTATTTTAAAACCTTGATCTTACCAAAAAATAAGATAAAGATCAAACATTCTAATATGATCAAACTTCTTGAATTAAAAAAAAGCTAATGTATAAATTGGAATCCATATCTCTAGAATGAATTAAATATTAATAGTTCAAAGGGGTAGAATATGCAAATCTTTATAGAAACATTTCAAGGCACTTTGCTAAAATAATATTTTAAGTTCTCCTTCAAATGCTCAATATTGCAAAATTTGGAAATACCACTTACATAGGCACTTGGGATTTAGCTGAAAGGATTTCTGTTTGTTTGCTAGAAATGATGCAAAATATAAATCTGAACTTATAGCAGCAATCATCCAAACCCAATCATAAAATACAACAAATTAAATACAAAAGAGTATGCTTCCAAATGGTGGCTGTGGTATGTGCATTTGCTCACAGAGACAATTAATTCATGCAGCTGGTGCTAACCTTCACTAAGTTTCAATCAAAGCTTGACAGCTACCAGTTTTATTTCACACAGAGTAATTATAGCAAATGGCATTCAGGCTTAATGTTCTGCCATTTCTTTTTTCTTTCTGGAATGTAATCAACAAGATATTAAGATTGCCTCTGCTTAGCTTTCCTTTAATCTTCACACTGACAAAAATAAATATTCAATCATAAGGCATTTAGTGGATAGTCTAGGTGAGGAAAGAAGACTCAACATTCAGTTGAGTTTTTTTAATAACAATTACTTCAACAAATGATATATTTAGAGCTTTTCTTAATAATGTCCTTTCATAATGAAATACAAAATCTTCACTATGCTCATTTTATACAGTTCCTCGTGTTTCGACATATATTCTATCAGCATATGAGTATCAGATGTGAAGTGTTTTTTTATGTTCAACAAGGAAACAGCTCCCTTGGAGATGATGTTATTCTAAAATTGGTGCTCCTACACATTCTTTGTGTATGGTATGACAACTAAAATAGACAAGATAATAGGCATATGGTCCAGAATTAACAGACCATGTGCTTAACTAATTAAAGGATTTAAAATAATAATTCTCGGAGCCGAATATATTTTTTGAACTACATTCTACAAGTTAATATATATTTAAACTCATTACACCTGTATTTGTTGAAGTGAACTTGGGCTCCTCTTTGAAAATGTTGCCATCTACATGTTCTCTGTCACTGTTCTGGACCAACCAGCAGACCTCAGGAGTCACAGCAATATGGAAGCAGCTCTGAGGACTCTGGAAAAGCCTGCTCCTTCCTGTGGCCCCAAGTGTCCCTGGAGAAATGAAGCAGGGCTGCCAGCACTCTCCCACCTGTCTTAAGTCCATCAAGACACCTCATTCTGTCATCCCAGATCCCTCTCAGCGACTCTAATGGCCTTTTGGTTTAGTACTCCTACCAAATTCTGTCATGCCACCAACTAAAGTACAATGTATTTTATTTACTTATCTCTTCCTCTTCACATACAAGTTCCATGAAGGCAAGGATTTGGTCTCTTTTGTTTACTGCTATATTTTTCCAGCTACTGCAAGAGGCTCACACCTAGTAATAGGCAATAAGGGAGATGATAAATGAATACAACCAAAAGACCTATAAATCAAAGAATACTTGTCTGGAAAAATCAGGTAAGAAATATTAGTCATAGACCATACTCTAAAGAAAAGGAAGAGTAAAAATATGAGTACAAAACAATTCCACTTGAATAACTGTACCTCAATGATGGGGAGGAAGCTGGACACAGAGTAACTTTAGCTGTGTAGCTTCTTAGCTGCTGACAGTGGAAATCAGCTTTGGTTGATTTGCATAAAAAAGGAATTTGTTAAAAGGTTTCTGAGTGACTTCAAGAATTACCAGAAATACTGAAGGATTATGTTCAAAAAACAGAAAAATCCAGGGCTATCAGAAAAAAGGTGGCCGCCCTATACGACACCACAAAAGTAACCTCTGAGAAAGGTTCTGCTGCTCCAGTTATGGACAAGACTCCCACCACCACCAGAAGGTATCCTCTCCCACCCTTCCTTCTGACAGCCAAGCTTCAAACTCAAATAACTCTCCAGAAACCTCAGCTAACAGCCACCGTACCAAAGACCCCCAGATTAGAGAAGATGCTAGGAAGTCAATGAAAAAAAAAAATCAGTACCACACTAGCACAGAACACATTTCACCTGGAATAAAGCACAAAGAGAGACCTCTTCGCTGAAATGCAGATATTTATTAATGTCTTCGTTACAGGAGTCCACCATAGCTGACTGATAAAAAGTGCTAGTGAAATAGCTATCCATTAACATAGGTGTGCGAATAGTTTAAAATACACTAAACTTGGCATATTTGAAGAGCAATTTAGATTTCAGCAATATCAACCAGCATTAGAAATGTAACATTTATGGTTGCTTAAAAGAAAGGTACCAAACTGAAGTTATTTCAAAAGCTCTGTGTCTTTAAAACTCAAAATGCTTTGAAATAACTTGCATGTGTGTATATTCATGAACTAAATCAGCAAGAAAAATGACATAGTGACCCAAATAATGGGGATCAGGAGTGGGGAGGGCTCTAGTGTCAGAGCAATCACTGACTCAGGAAAATTCAGCTGTTTGCATTTAAAAAAGGCCTGAGCTCTTTGACCCATACTCTGATTCCTTTCACAACTTTGTGTGCAGACACAAAAACTAAATTAACTCCTGAATCTTCATCTATTTTCTATTCTTTCTTCTCAGAAGTGTGAGAGGACTGGCCAGGTATGCTAGAGTTGAAAAGAGACAATCTGTTCCTTTCCTCTCCAGCCTCCTTAGGATGAAAAGATGGGCACAAAAGGCCTCTTAAGGGCTGCTTCAATCAGAGCAGAAATGGTTTTTACATGCTCCCTGGATTCTGAATAATTTGTCTCCAAGGGCCACTGAAATCATCAAACTACAATGAAAGCAACAAAAACAGAACACAAATGTGCTAAACACACCTATTATCCAACAGAAACTAACCCAAAGAACATGTAAACATAATTTCTGGGTATGACTCCTAACAGTCCCAGAAGAGAAAGGTTTTAAAGAAATCCAACTAATTTAATTCAATGAACATTTACTAAGTACCTGCTGTTTAACAATCGCTGGGCTAGATCCTGAAGACAGAGTCAACAAAACTCCTTCACTAGTTAACACTAAAAATGCCAAGGACACAGGACAACTAATGGCACAGCTGGAGATGAAATTTGTTAAATTAATTAAAGGGGAGCCATTAGACTGCAGTGGATCTAATGACCAGGCAGTCTAGTTAATCACCACAAAATCTAAGCGCAAATATGTAAAGGCTTTGAAGTCCAAACACTAAGGATGACCAATCACAAACAAGCAAGCTAATGCTACAGTTAATCAATAATAACAATATAACAACACCACAGCTAACATCATCTTCAATGGTGAAAAACAGAAAGCTGGGCCTCCCTGGTGGCACAGCAGTTGAGCGCTGCTGCCGTGGAGCTGTTGACAGCACGCCATGAGAGTTCGACGCCCAGCCCGGGAGAATCCCACATGGTGCAGCAGACCTCTCCTGCCTCGCCCGCTGCTCCCCTCAGCAATGTATTTCTGATCTGCCTGTTCTGCTCCCCACTCTGTCTCTGGTGAGCTCTCTCGCCGCCCCACGCCTCTGGCCTGTACTCCAGCTTGTGTGTATAAATAAATCAATCTTTAATAACAACAACAACAACAAAAAAAAAACCAGAAAGCTATTCCACTGAGATCTGGTACAGGAAAAGGATGCCCACTTTCACCACTAATATTCAATGTAACATAGGAAGCCTGACTATAACAACGAGGCAAGAGAAGGATATAAAAGGAATCCAAATTGGGAAAGAAATAAAAACTATCAGTATTTGTAAAAGACATAATAATATATATAGAAAACCCTAAAGATTCTGAAAGCGGGCCGAAGGGGTGTCTAGTCCCTTCGTGGTGGCCAACTGATATCAGGCAGAACGGGCCTCAAATGCCCAGGCTCTGCGGTAAGAGCCACCAAAATGCCCCAAAAGGCCAAAAACAACAAAGGACAGTGCCTGATGAGAGGACAGGGCACTGTCCGTGGGTTCTCACCCACGCGCACAATTGCAGGAGACTTCAGGCTACAGGAACAACAGCAAACATGGGGTTTATTGTACAAATGGGGGAAACAGAGAGCTTACTGCACCCTCAGGTGGCGGCCCCCTCACCCAGAACGCATGGGGGACAGCAGCTCCTTGGGAGGTGCTGGGTTAGGCCAACAAACAGGCCTCTGAGACACCAGGCGCAGGCCTCTGGGGCTCCTTTCAGGCTACGTCAGAGACCGCACCGGAGGCCCAGTCTCTTCAGAGTCTTTCGGCTTCTCTTCCTCTTCGGAGGGCGGCTGCTGGTGCTTCTTTTCTTCTTTCTTCTCTTCTCAGAGGCCAGGAACTGACTTCTCTCTTCTCTTCTCTCTCCGGAGTCTGGAACCGTTGTCTTTCTTCTCCTGGGGGCTGGTCGTGTCGTGTCTTCTCCTGTTCGGGTCAATCTTTTCCCCCCTCTTCGGTTCAATCTTTTTCTTTTTCCTCTTTTCCTCTTTTTTTCGGTCCCTCCAGTCCTGGCTTATATCCTCTCCCAGAGTACCATCCACAAGTCTGATTGGACCATGTTCAATCCTGGAGCTGACTGGACCGACTCATCAGCTCCTAGCACCTAATTGGTCCATACAAAAATGGCAGTTACTGGGCAGGAGCAACTGCCATAACTGACTCCGGAGCAGCGGGATAAGAGGCTCCACCGCTCCTGCAGGCACCCAAGCTGCTAAGGCAGCTTGGTTCCGGTAACAATGCCACTAAAAAACTAACTGAAATAAATCAGTTCAGCAAAATAACAGGTAACAAAATCAATATACAAAAATCAGTTGCCTTTCTATATTCAAACAATGAACTAGAAGAGGAAGAAATAAAGGGGGGAAGTCCCATTTACAACTGCATCAAAAAGAATTAACTACTTAGGAGTAAACAAAGGAGGTTAAGAACCTATACAATGAAAACTGAAAGATATTGTTTAAAAAAAATCAAAAAAGAAATGAAAAGATATTCTCTGCTCATAGTACAAATTCAATTCACTTCCTATCGAAGCTTCAGTGGCATTCATCAAAGAAATAGAACAAATGTTACTGAAATTCATACAGAACCACAAAAGACCCTAAACAGCCAAAGCAACCCCGACAAAAAAAGAGGCAAACGGCAGCATCACACTTTCAGAGTTCAAAATACACTACAGAGGTGCAATAATCAAAATGGTACTGAAACAAACATACAGACATACAAACAACAGAATAGAACTGAGAATCCAGAAATAAATCCACACCTAGATGGACAGTTAATCTGTGATAAAGACGCCAAAAATATACATGTAGAATAAGCAGTGCTGGGAAAACTGGACAGTCACACACAAAAGAATGAAATTAGATCGATCTATTTCACAAATACACAAAAATTAACTCAAAATGGATAAAAGACTTGGATATGACTTGAAACAAAATACAAAGAAGAAAACAGACAAAGCACTCTACAAGATAAGGTTCGGCGATGTCTTTGTGGCTTCATCCCCAATAGCAAGAAAAAAAGAATATAAACAACTGGGAGAACATCAAACTACAAAACTTCTACACAGTGAAAGAAACTACCACTAAGACAAAACAGACACCCTGATGAATGAAGAAAATATTTGCACACCATACACCTGACAAGTAAGTGATATCAAAGATCTACAAAGATTTATATGACTTAACAAAAAGAAATAGCCCAATCAAAAAAAAAACATGGGCAGAAGAGCTAAACAGGCACTTCTCCAAAGAAACCATACATCTGACAAAGAGGTATATGAAAAAATGCTCATCATCAATTACTGTCAGGTAAATGCAAATAAAAACTACCTCATACCTGTGAGAACGGCTCATATCAAGAAACCAGAAACAATTACTGTTGGTGAGCATGTACATAAAAAAGAACACTTTACACTATTGATGAGAATATAGACTAGTTTAATCCCTCAGGAAAAGTGTGGGGATTTCTCAAAACATTAAAAATGCACCAATTATATGATCCAGGAATTTCACTCCTAAGTATCTACCCAAAAATTCAAAAACTAATTAGAGGTGATATATTCACTCCTGTGTTCATTGTAGCACTATTTATAATAGCCAACCTATGGAAACAACCTAAGTGCCTGAAGACAGATGAATGGATTAAGAAGTGGCATATGTACACAACAGAATACTACTCAACTATAAAAAAAGAGATAAACTCTTTCCATTTGCAACAACATCATGGAAATGGAGGGAAATATGCTAAGTGAAATAAGTCAGAAGGAGAAAGACAAATACCAGATGTTGTCATTTACTTGTAGAATACAGAGAAACGAAACAAAGGGTCAGACAAAACCAAAACAACAACAAACCCTAGAAATCTGACTATGGAATTGAGGCTACCACAGAGGAGAGGGAGGAGAAGAGCAGAGTGGGGAAGAAGCACAACAGACTATGGTGGAGGACTATGGGTATGTTGGTAGTGAGCGTGGTGCAATAACAGTACCTGAAAGGGGAGATCTATACCTCTAAATCATATACAGTGTTGTAAAGCAACATGACCTCAATTAAAAAAAAAAAAAAAAAAAAAAACCTCTACTTCAACAGAGCAAACCTCCAAACTGAAAACAAGACTCATAACGTCCCATCTAACAGGGTGACTATGGCCATATCTCCAGATACTTCCTCTGCACCTGAAATGCTTGTGACCAAGTGGATTATTAACAGGTCAAAGAATAAATTAACTTCAGCACACTGGAAATTATGTTCATGAAATGAAAAGTGGCCTTGCTGACATTGCATCACTATTTCTAGACAGCACACTTGAATATCAAATAAATCTCATATTATGGAGATGTGCCAAAAGCCAGTGACCTAGTTTCATTAGGGTGGGAAAAGAATAGCAATCTGTCCTTTGAGAGCAGTACCAAAATAGCTTCAGGCTTTTGAAAAGTTTTAAATAATTTTTCCATGCAAGAACAAAAATAATAACCAAGGCCACTATCAAATAAGAATTGCCTTTATGTATCCCCACAAATTAATGTTAGCATTCATGTTATCTGCATTTTCAAAATTAAGAAAAACTATCAGTAGAATTAAGAAATTTTTTCTTCTAACATCTTATAATTGCCCAATGTAGGCAATTATACCACAACAGCAGACAAACAGTATTTTTGAGAAATTCTGACTAACGAAATTGGCTGACTTTGCCAATGTCATATCAGAAGAAAAATGCAATAAAACATAAAACTTTCTTTTGGTATCTTTCTATTACTTGTACATAAAGAATGTACACATATAAAATTGCTGAATTTGTATATGATACAATGGTAACCAAATATGGCACAATGTACAAGAATCAAGAACAATTGCTTGAGTACAAGAAACAAGTCTAAAAGACACTAAGCCTATGAGACAATGTACAGTTTTCTTCCTGCAGTAAAGAATGTGAACACAGGACAGAAAGCATTGTAAAACATGTGAAACTGTAACAGAGCAACTCAAAAGACAGAAAACAATAGGTTGAGTAAATTATATCAGACAAATGATTGTTAAATCATTAAATGAAGTATCAAAATCAGGTGAGAGAATTGAAGGTATAAGCATTTAATAGGGAAATTGGGGCATGTCATACTGATGAAGTAATGATAAACCAAAATGAAGATAGGTGTGACCTCTCTAGGCAGCTTAACCACAGAACTAAATTAAATAAAAGAAAATCTGATAGAAAACCAAGAAATTGACAGAAATACAATTGCAATAGATATATTAATATATGTTTGCAAAGTGACAGACAAAACCTTACAAAGAATATGATTAACAAAATATATAAACTATGTCTAAATGCTACAAACAAAACAGATTCTGCTTAACAAAGGTCATAGTATAGATTAACAAAAAATGGCCAACACAATTATTATGCAAAATAAAACTGCAATCACTTCCTAAGTATTGCTACAGAGTCATTAGCTGCACATGTTATAATGAAACTAAGAATTATTAATAGGAAACAGGAAATACCAAATATAACTTGGAAACTAAAAGCAAAAAACAAAAAAAACACAAAAACACAACTACTCCAAGTAACTCTTCAGTTAAAAATTAAATATGAATAAAAATGTAAATACAGAAAATAATAACTATTTGCTAATCATTTGTTATACAAAATGAGTAACAAACAGCTAAAGTTCCCTTAAAATATATCTGATATATAAAATATAGTCAAACTCATCATTAAGAATGAGGATGAACTCATTATTTTCATTAACTCTAAAAAAGCAATGAAAACACTGAGATTAAAAAAAGATATAAATAATGATCATAAAAGCAGAAAGTTACAAATTGGAGAAGAGTAAAACAGTAGGAAAAAAATCCACACATCAAAGAGTTGGTTCTGTGAAAAAGCAAACTAGGAGAAAGAAAGAAAACAACTAACAGTAGTTGAGGAATTAATAAGGGAAAACAGCAAACACAACAGGAAAATAAAAGAATCATAAAAATACATGATATATGTCTTATGTTAATACATATGAAAATCTGGGTAACCACATTGCCCAATTTTAGTAAGTGTCAATTATTAAAAAGGAATTCTGAAATGTCAAATGTACCAGAACATACAAATAAATTTAATACAAAACTTCAAGGAACTGTTAATTCCAGTATTTTTTTGAGTATTCGAGAAACTAGATATATACAAGTAAGGCTTCCAAATACTTTTTTAAATGTTAATTTTTAACTGGTCCAGAATCTGACAATATAAAAAACAAAACTTGAAACTAATCTCATCTATAAAAATGGACACAAAAAATACCAATTCACTATAGGCATAATGAATCCATAAGTATCATTAAGCATGAAAAAAATAGATACATACACCAAAACCATGTATGTGCAGTTCATTCCAGGAAATCTAGACTCTTTCAATAATAAAACTTATCTAAATAATTAAAGTATCAAAAATTTCAACACTATCATGATATGTCAAGATATTACCTTCACACATATCTCCTTTGAGATGTATGTATTAAAGTAAAAGTCAGGAGAATGCTTTATGGTCAAACACTGAAAGTTACTCTATTCGAGTTATAAATAAGGAGAGCTGCCTGAAATATACCATGAAATTAAAAACTCATTTTTAGGAAAAAAATCTATGTATATCTGTATTACTATGTCAGTAGATGCATTTAAAATCTAAAATGACAGGCATCAAACTATTAGTAACAATTACTACAATTAATATGTCCCTATTGTTTGAATCAAAATCAAGTGACATGAGATAACATAAGCAACCCATTTTAAGAAATCCTTCAATTACTAAAAGACTAATTCAACTGTCAAAATCCTCAAAGTTATCTCCCGTAATTATTTTGAATTTCTAATCACATATTATTTTTTTTTCCCTTGAAAAATGAGCAGCATTATTTTTGTGTTCAAATGCTTTGGGATGACATTTTAAAGCAATTCCATTACTTTCTTATTAACTGAGGTTACAAAAGTTTTGTACAGGGGCCTCCCTGGTGGCGAAAGGGGTTAAGTCTCAGCACTATGAAGCTATTGCCAGCCACTGCAGCATGAGTTCGATCCCCATCCAGGTCTCGCCCACTGCTCCCCTCAGCAGTGTATTTCACTAGATCTGCCTATGCTGCTCCCCACTCTGTCTCTGATGAATCCTCTCACCACCACCACCCCACCCCCACACCTCTGGCTCCTGTATATATAAATAAATCTTTTTTAAAAAAAAAAGTTTTGTACAGAACTTTCCCACAGGGACACAGGTTCTGGGAGAGGGGGCAACTCAAGATTTCCCACTGGAGGCGGCATGGTGCAATATACAGATGATTTTACAGTGGAGAGATATCAAGAAAGACACAGCAGCATAAGGTGGAAATGGAGGGGGTGGGAGAAAATAAAGTTTAGGAAAGAACAGAACTAGCTTCTGGCAACTGGCTACAGGCAGTAGGATCACAAAACAGAGCAGGCACATATACTGTCATGAGTAGTGATCATGGGGATCCCAGGAATAGATTCACAAAGAAGGAATATGTTCCACTATAGAAGGAAAAAATAAATAGAAGGGTAAGTGAGACATATAACTATAAACACATTCTAGTTTGGCAGTATAATCTTATATACAGTAAAAAGCTTACTTAATAAAAACTATTTTCATATCTACAGAAAACACAAATCTAAATGTGAAGAGAACTTTTTAAACTCTACCACAGTGACAACAGAGTTCACTTCTGAGTCACAAATAACTAAAAACTAGTGAGTCTGTTTCAAAGAAAAGGTGATCCCTTCAACCACTCATGCCAAATGCATACCAAGCATTGGTGAAGATGCAAAAGATACTGGAACTGTCATCATTGCTGGTGGGAACTCTCAGAGACACTAGTACAACCACCTTAGAAACTAATTTGGCAGTTTATTAACAATGTAAACATACACTTCTCATAGAGCAGTTAATAGTCCTAGGTCTTTACTCAAGATAACCAAAAGCCTATGTCCTTGCAAAGGCTAATACGTCTGCTGCAGCTTTACTCATAGTACCTCAAAACTAGAAACAAATCAAGCATCTCTGTCATTTCTGTAAACAGATAATCAAACTGATATTTCCATATAATGTAGTATCATTCAGCAATAAAAAGGAGTTACTATTGAAATTAACTACAAGGATGAGTATCAAAATATTTACGCTGAGTGGAAGACGACAAACAAAGGTTAAAAATTCTAGAAAATTAAAACTAATCCATAGTACAAAAGTGGGTCAGTGATTGCATGAAAAAACTTTTGGAGGTGATGTATATGTTCATGATCTTCACTAGGACTATGATTTCAGGGTGTATATGTCAAAACTTATCAAATCCTATGCTAACAACAACCAGGTTAGTATATACATCAATACAAACTTAGAACTATCAAGGATAATAATAAAGAAACATTATAGCAAACAATCATTCAGTAACCACAGCCCTGTTAATATGCCAGGTGCTGCTGGAAGAATACATATTATCCTCACCCAAGCTCCCAACAGTCCTGTGGTATGTTGTTATCCTTATTTTACCAAAGAAGAAAACTACGAAATAAAGTGGGAAAAAAACTTGCCTAGAGAAATACAGTTTAATAAGGGAGGCAAGAACCAAATCAGAGAGGTTCTGCCCAGTGCTCCTCTGTGAACCATGACTCAGCTCACAGGAAAAGAGGCAGGTCATCAGTTACTCAACCACAATGGCACTGCTGAGCAGGTAAGGGCAGGTAGCGTGTACAAGTGAGAAGAATGTCATCTTAACTCTACTGCTCCAGCTGAGAGCACGGCAATCATTCAACTGGACACATACGCTATAAGATAAAATGCTCACTGGCACGTGAGGGTGAGTCTAAACAGCGCACACCGATTGGGCACATCACACACATTAGAAATTAAATACAGTTACTAAAACGAGTCATTTGTGAAAAGCAAGTTTAGTTTTATTCTAAAAAGAGAGAAATGCACTATATCACTCTTCCTAATTTAAACATGCAGAATTAACTTACCTTCCTTTATGAACCTTTTTACATATTTCATTCAATTGCTCTCAGACATCTGTTCTCTACACAGATTCAAGTGTTTCTAGAAACTAGTTAATTTACAATCTAAAATGAACACTACAGGATATTAAAATGCAAATAAGATTGTTTTTATTACAGATGGACAACAGGAAAATAACATGCTGCTTACAAAATGAACAATCTGGTTTGTTAAAATACCAAGTTGTCAATTATTCCCAAAAAAAAGAAAAGAAAAAATGAGAACAATAAATACTAACAACAATCTGAGTAATAACAAGTTAAATTACTTAGAATCAAAATCATTGATTATTTCAATTTTATTACAGAATGTAAACAAAATAATCAAGTTTACCTCCTCCCCTCCCCCCACCAACACACAGCTGAAATATCCTTATAACAGTAATTATCCAATTTACTACATATAGCCACTCTCTGAACTTAACTTCATTCTGTCTTCTCCAGTAGCATTAATTTTCTCATGCTCAGTAATACTGACTGAATATACCGGGGACCAAGTCCTGGCATCTTACACTCCAGAACAGGACAGATAGTTTCTGGCTTCATGAAGATTCAAAGATTTGTATAACTTTATACTTTGCCTTTTTATTTAGAACCAACTTTGAATTAATTCATGACAAATTGTGAGACTTAGATCAAGGTTCACTTTTAAAATTTTAAAAAATGTTTTACACATGGATGTTTAATTTTCCAACACCATTCTTTGTCCACTGAATTGCCTGTGCACCTCTGTCAAATATTTACATGGGACTCTTTATGAATTCTGTTGTATTCTACTGAGCAATGTGCCTATTTCACGAAAATCACACTGGGTTTGCAGGCAATAAATACTTAGTTTCCCTTAATTGAATAATGCCCTACATTCCAAAAAAAAAAAAATTTCTCTGGATACCAATTTTGGGGTTAGCAGTTCTTTCCTTTCAGAACCTTAGAAATGTTATTCCACAGACTTTTGGACTTTGTAGTTTCTGATGAGAAATCTAGTCATCAAATCACTATTTCCCTATACATAGTACGCTATTTCCCTCTGACTTTAAAGATATTTTGTGTATGTGTTTTAGTTTAAGTAGTTTAAGTAGTTTCTGATATATCTGTGGATTTCTTTGTGCTTATCTTGTTTGGATTCACCCATCTTCTTAAAACTTGATGTTTGTGTCTTTCACCAAATCTGCAAGATCTTGAAACATTATTTCATGAAATTTTTTTGTGAATTTCTCTTTTCCTTCTGGAACTCTTATTACACATATGAAACATTTCAATAATAATCCACAGGTCAATTCATTCATTTGCAGCCTTTCTTCTTTTGTTACTCATGTTGAATAATTTCTATTGATCCATCTTCAAGTTCACATACTTTCTTCTGTCATGTCTATTTTGAAATCCAGTCTAACCGCTGTGTTTTTTATTTTAGATATTGTAGTCTTTAGTACTAAAATATCTATTTGTGGTATTTTTTCTTTTTCTTTTCTGAGACTTTCTATATTTCTATTTTTTTCATGTGGTATAAGGTTTAAAATTAAGGCCCCAAATCATGTGCTGCCTATTATCTAGGGAAGCCAGGTAGGCCACAAATGGCATAACCACAGTTCCCCTCCCCACTTTAGTCCCATGGATAGGTCCTCTAGACAAACAACTCTCCTCATTAAGACCAAGCATGGTTCCTACTTAACCCTGGAGAATGGGTTTCAGTTTCTGCCAGTCTGTGGAATTATTCAAACAAAATAATCACAATCTTCCCATAGGAACTAGGACACCCCACCATCTTATCAGTACAAAGCCTGCCTCCCACATTCTGTTTTTACACTGTTTCCAAGTGTAAGCTTCCACTGTTTCTGTGGGACTCACAGTGTCTAGTCTCTTGTGAAAGACAGCTGCTCTGACGGGAGTTTTCCACCCTCAGAATTTTGGGGATTTTGGGTCCTGATTGCCACATGCTACCATGCTCATTTCTGGTTTCTTGAGTCTGAACTAGAGAGTCTCTCTGGAATTCTGTCTGTGCCTATATCCATTTTTGAATACCTTTATATTAGGCCAGTAGATGCCATGGGGGTAAGGGGGCGACTCCAAATTTTATTTTCAGCTAAGACTATTTCTACTAAATTTCACATATGTACAACCATTTGCTTGATTAGCAACGCACTTGGATGGCTTATGATTATTTTTCACCAAATAGATCTAAATAAAATAATATTCAAAATCTGCCTTTTTCATAGCATTCCAGACCTCAGTTGAAGGGGCCTTCTTTTAAGTTACTCCAGTCAGAATCTTTGGAATTGTTCTTTATACCCCTCTCATACTCCTCATCTCATCTGTCATGAAATTCTCCAAAACCCAACCACACAGCACTTTGTCTACCACCACTGTCCCAGTCCATGTTCGATCACACTGAACTTGAATTACACCAACAGACCCCCAGAAGAAACAGCTCCTGCCTCTAAACTGACCCTATTGTCGTCTACTCTGCCCACTGACGAGACAAATCTTCACAAGTTTAAGATCACACATTCCTCTGCTGAGGAACTACTGTAGTTTCTTCTCCCTATACTGCTTCTCTAACATTCTTTTTCACTCTCACCCTCCTACAGTATACAGCTAGAGTGGTGGGGCAAACATTCCAGGTATGCTCCCCTGTAAGTCTGTTAGCCCTGGAGATCCCTGTCAGAAATGTTATTCCTCCTAATGTGTCTTAAATCCAATGTTACCTACTCAATGAGGGTTCCTCTGACCCTCCTATTGAAAAGTGCAAACCTCCACCGTTTTTGAGAACGCCTTCCCATTTTCTTTGTCTACAGCACTCTCGAGTGCTGCTGCAAGTCACAACTTACCATCTGCCACATGTATTGTACCTCTGATAGAGTGTGGGCTTCATGGAAGAAGTGATATTTCCATGTGTGCTGACAGCTCTATCACCACAGATTTATTACCACTATCTACAACAGCACATGGCTCAGCAGGCGTAACTAACAAATATGCCTGAACACTGTGCATGAACAAAAGGAGGAGCAGGAGGAAAGGTCTGTTCACCTGCAGGTCTTAAAAACCTCGGTTGAAACAATGGGAAAGAAAAAAGTCACAAATGACCCTCAAAACAATACACCACAAAAAGAAAATCCCTCTCCAGAACCCATTAATATGGACATAGAAGATTACATCCACCTAACAGATAAAGACTTCAAAATAGCCATCACAAAAAAAATTGATAGAATTAAATGAAAAGAACAAAGAACTGAGGGATATAAACAAAGAACTGAAGAACGAGAATGAATCCATAAAAAAGAAATTGAAGGAAATGGAAGATTTAAAAGAACTGAAGAATGAGAACGAATCCATAAAGAAGAAATTGAAGGAAATGGAAGATTTAAAAACATTATTAGAGGAGCTAAAGAAATCCAGAGAAAGCCAGAAAAGTGAATTAAAAGATATGCAGGGAAGAATAAGCACTCTGGAAGATAATGATACTAAAAGAATCAAGGCAGAAAAGGAAAGCGAAGAACAAAGGAAAAAGAATGAGGAAAAGCTTCGAGAGCTATCTGACACCATGAAAAAAGGAAACATCAGAATCATAGGAATCCCAGAAGGAGAAGAGAGAGACAAAGGAACAGAGAAACTTCTCAAGGAGAAAATTAAAGAGAACTTCCCAAACATGAAAAAGGAAACAAAAATTGACATACAGGAAGCCAGACGATCTCCATATTATTACAACGAAAGAAAAAAACCTGCAAGACATATGATAGTAAAACTATCAAGAATTCAAGACAAGGAAAATATATTGAAAATGATGAGGGCAAAGAAACAAATAACTTATAAAGGAAAGCCAATCAGGCTGACATCAGATTTCTCTGAAGAAACACTACAGGTAAGAAGAGATTGGAGGGACATATATAACACACTACATGCCAACAAATATCAACCAAGAATACTCTACCCTGCAAAGCTCTCATTTCTTTATGAAGAAAAAACATAGACCTTTTCCGACAAACAGAAACTACAGAAATTCATCACTACCAAATCCCCACTCCAAAGAATACTAGAAGAAGTCATGAAGACAAAACCAACAGAAGAAAGACCAGGAAACACAGAATAAGGTAAGAAGTAGAACCATAAAAGAGTAAACAAACAAACAAACAAAAAATATGGATGACAGTATATCAATATTAACCCTAAATGTAAATGGACTAAACACACCAATTAAAAGACACATCATAGCAAGATGGATCAAAAAACAGAACCCAACCTTCTGCTGTCTACAAGAAACACAGTTAACTGAAAAAGATAATCAGAGATTAATAGTTAAAGGATGGAAAACAATCCTACAAGCATATAGACCAAGAAAGAAGGCAGGAACAGCTATACTTATATCAGATAAAATAGACTTCAAACTTAAGAAGGTAAAAGAACACAAAGCTGGCCACTTCATCATGATAAAGGAAACAATAAAACAGGAGGATATAACAATCATCAACATATACTCCCCAAATGAAGGAGCACCAAAATATATCAGACAATTATTATCATCCTTGAAAACAGACATTAAAGAAAACACATACATAGTAGGAGATCTCAACACCCCACTTTCTCTATTTGACAGATCAAGAAGACAGAAAGTAACCAAGGACATTAAAGCTCTAAATAAGGACCTAGACCACATGGGATTAACAGATATCTATCGATCACTTCACCCCCGAAAAACTGAATACACACTTTTCTCAAGTGCACATGGAACATACTCCAGGATCGATCACATATTAGGCCACAAAACAAACCTCAACAGATACACTAAGATCAAAATCGTACCAGCCTTCTTCTCCGATCATAAAGGAGTCAAACTGGAAATAAAACATAAAAAGGAAAAAAGAAACCTCCTTACCTCATGGAGACTGAAACCCACATTACTGGAAAACCAATGGATTAACGAAGAGATCAAAGAAGAAATTAAAAAATACCTGGAACTGAATGACAATGAGGACACAACTTTCCAGAACGTCTGGGACACAGCAAAAGCAGTCATAAGAGGAAAATATATAGCATTACAAGCTCACATCAAGAAACAAGAAACAACCCAAAGAAACAATTTAATCTCACATCTCAAAGAACTAGAAAATGAACAACAAAAAACCCCAAAAGAAAGTTTAAGAAAGGAAATAATAAAAATCAAAGCAGAACTAAATGAAATAGAAAGAAAAAAAAAAACAATCCAGAAGATTAACGAAACCAAAAGCTGGTTCTTTGAAAAAATAA
>PVIJ01014611.1:0-39908 GCA_004024925.1 Scalopus aquaticus
CTCTCTCTCTCTCTCTCTCTCTCCTCTCCCCGGCATTCTCCTTTACAGTCTCCCATCATTTTGTCTCAAAATCTCACCTCAGTGACACTGCTCTTTTATGCCCCCCAGGTGTGCACATTACACATGCTTGTGTCTGCACCCTTAGGGCACAGGTGTTCATAAACATGGGAGGAGCACAAGACCACAGGTGGCAGTCAGAGAGAGAGGCTAGTGGCAAGAGGGCACAAAAAATCTGATTAAGTCATTTATTCAACAGTGAATCATAAAGAAGGCAAGATTAGCAGGTGCCCCAGCAAGTCATATAATAACTACAGTAAACGTTGACATTGAGATTATTGTTAAATTCTTATTAATGTTTGAGATGGCAGTATTTATCTCTGTTGCAAAGTCTCATAACTGAATTGCTTAAGTACAATGTGTGGAATTTCAGGGCAGTTAATTTTTAATGGAAAAATCTGAAACCTAAATTGCAGATTTAAAAGGTACTGCATAACCACTGTATCTGAAAATAACTTTACTTAGCACATTTTTGTCCCTCTGAATAACAGTATGCAATAGTACTTAGGTGAGCTATTTTGCAAGTAATGTCAAGTTCTTCTTAGAATTGAACTGAATTTACAGTTCATCTTAGGCATTTTTAAGTAAAGCAGCCAAATGATTCTTGTGTCTTTTTGTTAGTGTGCTTGGAACCACTGGTGAGTTCACCTTGGTTTCCTAACCTGTGATTATCAAATGTTGCTTTACATCCTGATGATTGCCAAGGTTACAAAAAAAGAAAAACGATATCAGTACACAACCTTAACTCTTTGCTAATATATGCTTCTATTTGCTGTGTCTTGTTATGGCTTCTTTTTTGAAGTGCTACTAAGTATATTTGGTATTCTTGTAAAAAAAAAAATACAACAAAACCAAAACTTTCCTAATGTCCTCAGGAGAGGGCAAGGTAAAGTTCTGCCTTCCTCTTTGTACTCAAAGCACTACAGCATCTCTGAAACAATACAGAGGACCAAGGTACTCAACAGTACTCTCCTTAGATAATATGCTCTCTCTCCCTGTAGCCTATGATTTCCTTCAGAGTAGGGAGTCACTCTGTAAAACCCCAACAAGCATAAGGCTCAGCACTTGGCTAGAAATTGAGTATTCCTTAAGTGAAAAAAAATCTGGAGATAAACTGCTGATGTCATGTCTTGGCCAAGAACAGCTTGCCTTGAGACTGAAGGGGCATCTGTGAACCAAGGTTTCCAAAAGCAAAATTGGAGAGGGTGAGGGAATAGCCATAGTTTCTGTCAATTCCCTGGAAGTTCCGCAAGTTTATTAAACTTGAAGAAGGGATGCTAGAAACAAAACTGTAAGCCTGGAAACTGCCTAAAGGGCTGGGGCCAGGTGTTGGCAGCCAGGAGGGTGTCCCAGGTTGTTTGTCTTAGTCTCCTTGAGAACAAGAAATGCATGTTAGAAAGGGCTAATTTTTGCTTAGGTTTAAACAAAGCACTCCCTAATTTACTCATTTTTTGTAAGTTCTCTGATTTGGAGTGGGGAGGGGAGAATCCCTCCATACTGTGATAAAACCCATACTTTCTTGTAAAGCAAAGGTAATACCCAAGGATGTTAGTAGAATTTATTTCCAGGGGGTACAATACAGGAATTTTTCTCCTCCCTTATCATCTACATTTTATAGATTTTCATTAGAGAGCAAGTATTGGTCTCAAAATATTTTAACAAACCTATATCATGAGCTCAAAATTTTTCATCCAGAGTTTTATGAAATCACAAAATTAATTAAAATGACTCCTTTAACTATGTTAAGTCCAATACTCAGGGCATTGGGCAGAGTATTCATTTATCTCAACATTGAAATAAAAGTATCTCATCTACTAAAGCTTTAAAGTAATTTCTGAAGTGCTCAAACAGTTTCCAAGTAATTTAACCAGAGCAAAACTCAAGAATATTTGCAGAAATACAAACATACTCAACCCCCAATAAGATAAAATTTACAATACCTAGCCTGATTTGTTCAGCTTTCAATAAAAGTTAACAAATATGCAAAGTAGCAGAAAATAACCCTTAGTGAGAGAAAAATCACCAAATGAAACTGACCCAGAAAGTACCTTGATGATAGAATTAGTAGAAAAGAATATTAAAACAACTGTGACTGTATTCCATATGTTTAAGAGACTAGAGAAAATATTGAAAGTGTTAAGTTCGGTACCTTTCTTATTAATTTTTATAATATCAAAAAGAAGGATAATTAAAATTGAACTTCCAGAAAAGAAAACAATGTCTAAGATGAAAAATTCACTGAACGGGACTGACAGCTTACTAGACATTGTAGAAGAAAACAAGTTTTGTGAACCTGAAGACACAGATATATCTTTTGGAAACACAAAAAGAATGACTAAATATAATTTTAAAAATAAAATTTAACAGTAGCAGTTTGCTAAAAGACAACTTAAAGCGGACTAATATATATATACATTAAGTGGAGTTCCTGGAAGAGAGGATAGAATGAGAATTTGAGGAAGGATGGCTAAACATTTTGCAAATTTGATGAAAACTGTAAACCAAAAGGTCCAAAGAACTCAGAGAATCTCAAGCAGAAGAATATGAAGAAAATGATATCAAAGCATATTATAATCAAATCACTTGAAACCAGTAATAAAAAGCAAAACTTGAGGGCCAAAGATAAAAGACACACTACAAACAGAATAACAAGAAAAAGATTACAGCAGATTTCTCTTTGGAAATCATGCAAGCCAAAGACAGTGGAGCAACCTCTTAAAATATAAAATATGTAAACTATTGTATCAACTCAGGTTCTACTTAGTAAAAATATCTTTCAAAAGCAAAGATGAAATACGTACGTTTTTGAATATAGAAAAATCTGAAAGAACTAATCATGAAAAACATTAGGACTACAAGAAATGTTCTAAGATATTCTTTAAGCAGAAGGAAAATGACACAAGATGGAAACATAAATCTACACATAGGAACGAAGAACCATAGAAATGCAAATTGCGAAAATATGTACTATATATTTATTTACTATAAATCCTAAGGCAACCACCAAGACAAACTAACAAATTACTATGGCTATTCATTCCACAACAAGGATAGAACTAAATCACCAAAAATTTTTAATTATTTCAGAGGAAGGCAGAAAAAGATGAAAACAGACAAAAAAATAGATGATAGAAGTAAAAATGGCAAGCTAATGAAGCCTAACCATAATCACATAAAGTGTAAGTGTTCTAAATATTCCAACTGAAAGTGAGAGATTTGCAGGCAAAAAGAAGCAGGACCCAATTAGATACCATCGAAAAGAAACTCATTTTAAAAATAAAGTTAAAAATATGCTAAAGAAAAAGATATAAAAAAGATTTACTGCAGTAACACTATTCAAAAGAGAGTTCAAATAATAATGTTAATATTAGGTAAAGTAAATTTCAGAGCCAACATATTACTAGGCATGATGAATGTACTTACATAAGTAATGAATGGGTACATTCATCAAGAAGATATAATAAAGGTAAATGTTAAGCACACAAGAACAGAATATTGAAATACATTAGCAAAACAATGGGACAAAGCAAAGAGAAATAGACAAATACTTCCAAATAACTCAGAGGTCAAAGAAGAAATCTAGAGTGAAATCATGAAGTATTTTGAAATGAATAAAAACATCAAAATTTGTGCTATTTGCTAAAGCAGTGTGTAGATGGATATTAATAGCACTCCATGAAATACTGGTAAAGAAGAAAGGTCTTAAATCAATGACTTCACCTTACCTTAGGAATCTAAGAAGGGCAAATGAAACATGAAAGAATTCCAACATTATTGGTCATTAGAGAAAAGCAAATTAAACTACCATGAGATATAACTAGACACCTATTATAAAGTCTCAAATTAAAAGAACCAAACATAAATGAGGACAAAGACAAAGAGCAACTGAATTCTTACATACCGCTGATAGAAATGTAAAGTAATACAAACATTTTGGAAAAATATTTAAATGTTAATCACGCACTTACCATATGACTTAGACTTTCTATTTCCCAGAGCAATGAAAGATCATGTTCATATAAAGACTTTTTACATTATTGTTCATAGCATCTTTATTTGTTTTTGTAATAGCTCCCAAATGTAAACAACCCATATGTGGATAAGCAAATGGATGGTTAAACAGATTGTGCCTGTCTACACAATAGAATACTACCTAGCAGTAGAAAGGGATGAATTCTTGATAGATGTAGCAACATGTATACATCTTTTTGGGGTCTAGGCCAGAGGTGTGTGTGTGGGGGTGAGAAGATTCTCCAGAGTGGGGAGCAGAATAGGCAGATACACTGAAATATACTACTAAGGGGAGCAGTGGGTGAGACAGGAGAGGTAATCTGTGCCATATATGGATTAGTGCCCTAGCTGGGGATTGAACTTAGGTCCTAGCAGAGGTAGCACTGAGACTAGGCCATCAGGGAAGTCCAATATGTGTAGAATTTTTAAATTAATTAATCAACTAATTTATTTATGTGTATTTTACATCATTGTTCCTTTTTGCACAATGTTTTCTTTCTTTTCTAGGGTGTCTTCCTCATATAATTCCCACCACCAATTCACCCATGCACCATCACGATAGTCCCTTGTGTTCTTCCACCCCCATTTTGATCCTTCTTCCTCCCCATCCCCTGCAGAATGGCTCTGATTTATAGTTGCCTGTTTTTTTGTTTTGTTGTGTTGGGTTTTTTATTGTTATTATTTTCCCCCTTGATCCCTTATTTGGTTCCCTTATATTCCCCCTGTAAGTGAAAGCATCTGGTATTTTTCTTTTTCCTTCTGACTTATTTAACTGAGCATAATTCCTTCTAGCTCCAGACATGTTGCTACAAATGGTATGAATCAAATCTTTTAGATTGCTGAATAGTATCCCACTGTATATATATATACCCATCTTATTGATTCATTCATCTATTTTTTAGCATTTGGGTTGTTTTCAAGTCTTACCTATTATAAATAATGCTGCAGTAAACATAGGGGTGCAGGTATCCTTTTGAATTAATGTTTTTGTGTCCTTTGTGTAGATCCCTAGGAGTGGAATTGCTGGTAGCTCCATTAGTAGTTTGAGGAATAGTAGTAGTATTACTCCAATAGTAGTTTGAGGAATCACCACACAGTTTTCCATAGTGGTTGGACCAGTTTGCATTCCCACCAGCAGTGTAGGAGAATTCCTTTTTCTTCCATCCTTACCAACATTTATTGTTGTTAGTTTTTTAATATGTGCCGTCCTTTCTGGTGTACGGTGGTATCTCATTGTGGTTTTGATTTGCATTTCCCTGATTATGAGGGATATTGAATATTTTTCATATGCTTGTTGGCATTTGCATTTTTTCTTTGGAGAAGTCTTTTAAGTTCCTCTACCCATTTTTTGACTGTATTGTTTACTTTGTTTTGTTGAGTTGTGTGAGTTCTTTGTATATCTTTGTGATCAGTACCTTATCAGTTGTATGGAGTGCAAAATTTTTCTCCCAATCAATAGGGTGTCTCTTTGTTTTAGTTACTAACATGTATAAATCTTTAAATTATTATGCTGACTGAAAGAAACCAGGCACAAAAAGGGGCACATACTGTATCATTCCGTTTATATAAAATTCTAGAAAATGCAACTCAATCTATAGTTACAGAAAACAGATCAGGAGGACCAGGAGGGCGGAGTTATAAATGGACTCAAAGAAACTCTGAGGATTATGGAAATGTTCATTTCCTTGATTGTGGTGATAGTTTCATGGGCTCATACATAGGTCAAAACAACAAATTCGGCACTTTAAAATTGTGTCATTTGTTATATGTCAATTATGGCTCAAAAGGTGTTTAAAATAAAAATTGACCTGAACAATAATAGCAAAAAATTCAAGCAAGAAATTTCTTAAAACCTTTTCATATCAGTGTTGATATTAGAAACTTCCGTCTTTGGAAGCTGTCAAATATATTTAATAACAATCTAGACAGAAAAAGAACAGAAGACTATATGTTTATATTTTTATACCTACTTCTACTTGTGTACACAAATAGTCATACTTACTGTTTTTGCATGAAGCTATACTGGAAGGACCTGGAGAAGAAACTAATAATAGTGGTTCTCTGGGTGGCTGGAGGAAAACCTATTTGGGAATGGAGGGTGAAATAGGAATAGGAGGAAGATTTTCCACTAATTTTTAGTTTTTCGTTTTTTGAACTATGTAATTGTGTTTTCTATTTTAAAAGACAATGAAATAAAAAGTAGAATTCAGTTCAGGCTTAACTGTCTCCAGCCTCTAGAATAGGTTTTCTAAGTAAGGCTCTATGTAGTGAGTCATGAAATAAATGTGATGGTTTATAACCATTAAAATGAGAGAGAGAAAGAGAGAGAAGAAGAAGAAGGAGGAGAAGGAGAAGGAGAAGGGGAGAAGGAGAAGGAGAAGAAGAAAGGGATAGAGGGAGGGAGGGAGAGAGGGAGGAGAGTTGTTTGTTAGGCGGTTTGGTTTATTTGACACTTGTCACTGTGCTATGTCCCCCTTTAACTGTTAGGAATACTTCCTGTTTTAAAATCTTCTGTAATATTAACATTGCTATCCAGCTTTCTTTCAGTTACCCTTTGCTTGGAATATATATTTCCATTCTTTAACTTTCTATATATCTACATACTTATATTTACAATGTGCTTTTCATAAATAGCACATATGTAGTTTGTTCTTTTTAAAAAACATTCACTCAGGGACATCTGTATAGTTTAAATGGAATGTTTAATCTACTTACATATTTTAGACCATTTTACTATATGTCTTGAATTCTTGTTTCTGTTTTTTCCTGTATTTTTCCCTCTACTTTCTGTGTGTTGTCTTTGAGTAATTAAAATCTTATCTTTTGCTACATCCAATCTGTTAAACTGGTCTGATCAGTTTTTATTTTGTAGGACTTTGTATTTCTGTTCTGGAATGCCCATTTGATTTTTTCTGTAGATAATTCCTTGAAATGAGCCATCGTTTCATTAATTTGTCCATCTTTTACTGTACATTCTTGAGCATAATTTATAGTTATTTTGGCGTCTTTGCTGCTAATTCCAATAACTGGATCATCTGTGGGACTGCTTTTATTGTATACATTTTTTCTTAGTTATCAAACACCTTCTTCCTGCCTCTTTAAATGGCTTGTGATTTTTAAAAATTGTATGCCCAATGTTGTATAAAAAAAGAGCAACTGAAGTCAATGCTATCCCCCTAGGCAGGTAACATACTTTTATTAGGTAAATAAGGTGAGAGACTGATCATCTCTGTTCTATTAGAAATTGAGTGTTAGTTGTGTCATTCAGTCAGTCTCTGGTTTCAAATGTCTCAAGGGAAAGATCTTTTGTGTGCTTATTTAAGTCTTCTTCCTTTAGTGCACTTTGTCTCCTAGGTCTTTGAGATCATGGGAGATTTCATTTTACCTTTGCAAGCCAATTCCTAGCCTCTGAAGTGGCCCTGGCACTTAGCCAACGTCTCAAAGAGAAATGGTTCTAAGACTATGGGTCAGGGGAAAGTACTCAGAAGAAATTATTTTTGAGCTGGGCATTAAGAATAAGTAGGAATAATCATATTTGGTAAAAGGGGAAGTACACAGTATCACCTATGAAATAGTGTTGCCCAAAAAACCCCCTGAACTTGAATATTGTCAATTCTCTAGGTCACTTTTTCTTTCAGGAGTCCATGATACTCCCTCCTCCCCACACCTGTTTGTAGTTTGAAATCTCCACAAGAGCAGAGATCATATTTTACTCATCCTTTTATATTTATAGTGTGATGGATTAAAAATGACCACAAACCTTTTCAAAAAGTGGTGGGTACTTCCCCTCACACTGAATAAGCCTGGCTTTATTCACTTACTTTGATGAACGGAATGTAGCCTTGAGTTGCCATTAAAATTCAAGTACCTTTCCGGAGTGACCATGTGGAAGACAGAAACCACAGAGAGATGCCTGGACAGCCTCGAGCTCTTCCAGCCACCCCAAATGAGGTGTGTAAGTAAAGTCAATCTTGATTTCTAGCTCTAGGCCAATCTCCAAATGAGTGCAGCTTCATGAGTGGGTCCAGCTATACCCGATCCAGACTGTATGAGAATTATAAACAAACACATGACTATTGAAAACAACAGTGTTTTGGGGATGAATGATTATGCACCAATATATCAGTTACACAGAGTATCTGTGATAAGGTATTGCAATAAATATTTATTCAGTTGAATTTAATTGTTAGAGATTAGATGGATAATTACACTAGATGGCTCTTATGGTCTTTCTTGACACTAAGATTCAATCATCTGAATAACCTGGGATTATGCTACTAATTTCTCTGATAAATTCTACTAATAAATGAGGTTTGTATATAGATGGAATGTAGTTGTTAGATGTCTTAAGAGTTTTTGGGTTGCTATAACAAAACAACATAGACTGGACTGGGTGGTTTATAAACAGCAGGGATTTACTTCTCACAATTCTAGAGGCTGTGCAGTCCAAGATTAAAGTGCTGACAAATTGGATGTCTGGTGAGAGCCCATTTCCTGGTTCGGAGATGGTTGTCTTCGTGCTGTGTTCTCACATGGCAGAAGGGAGGAGGGAGGTCTCTAGTCATGTCACATTAATTTTTTCTGTCATTAGCTGCAGGCAGTCATTCCTCCTCATCCCATGGTCCCATTTCTCATGGAAGTGATGACCTTCATACTTCGTTGATGTTGTCTTCTTTTTTTTTGTTTGTTTAGATTGTGTTCCTTTTAATGATACACATACGTGAGCCTGAAGCATTGTGTCCTATTAGCATTAACTATTTAAGGAAAATTAGTGTCTATATCTAAATAATCATATACAAGACATGTTAATCAGGATAAGAATTCTATAAATGTCTAATGAATAATAATTATGTTATTATTAGTGTCACTGTCATTATCTGTACTTATAGAGCTTATTATGTGTTCGAACTGTCTGATTATACTGGGTGTTTTTTTTTTGTTTAACATTGATTTATTTATGTATGCAAGAACTAGGGTGCAGACCAGAGGTGTGGGGTGGTGAGAGGATTCATCAGAGACAGAGAGGGGAGCAGAACAGGTGGACTGACTGAAATACACTGCTGAGGGGAGCAGTGGGCGAGACAGGAGAGGTTTGTTGTGCCATGTGGGGAGCTCCCTGGCTGGGGATTAAACTCGTGCTACCGATAGCTTCATAGTGCTGAGACTTAACCCCTTGCGCCACTGTATTGTTTTAGAGTCGATGGATTAGAGAGCGGAGCGGGGTCTTGGGTTCACCCTGGGAAAGGTTTCACCAGAGCTCCCTTCGACAGCACATGGCAAGTTTCTCCACAAGGCAAAGACTCAGTTATACTTAAAAACAGTTTTATTAGGGCAAGGAAGTAAAGGACTCTTGTACAGACACAAGCGTGCAGAAAGAGCTGCCCCGCTGAGGGGCAGGTTTTCTAAGAGAGGCCTGCATGGTACAGGTCACAGGCAGACAGGCAGGCCGCTGCCCTGCAGAGTGACAGAGTTAGTAAAGGAAAGCACCTTCATAGGTACAGGTGGGCAGAGAAATTGCTGCCCCGAGTTCCTGCCGGGATGGTACTGATATAATCCTCTTTCAGTTGGGAGGGGGCTCATCCTGTAGGATGGCTGTCTGTTTACTGGCTAGTTAGAATTAGAAAAGAGACTGGGAGATTCTACAATGGGCTCAATCTCCATATCCTTGGCCCAAGAGACTGCTGTCGAGCGCTGCCTACCCATGCTCTGCAACCCAGGAGCTGGGTGCCAATGCTTATGTTGATTTCTTCTACCCCCACTTCCTTGTGTGGGTCTAGTTCTAATCTTATTTTGCGTTATATCTCCTCCATCACCAGCAGGGAGGCCTGTGGTATATCACTTTTAATATTTTGAGGGGCCTCCATACTGTTCTTTCTCCATAGGGACTGGACCATTCCCACCAACAGTGTATGAGGGTCCCTTTCTCTCCATATCTTCATCATTTGTTATTTCTGTTTTTGTTTTTTTTTTAAATATATAGTCCATGCTCACAGGGGTGAGATGGTATCTCATTTAGGTTTTGATTTGCATTCCTTTGATAATGAATAGAATGTTATACATTTTTTCACGTGCCTGTTGACTATCTGTAAGTCTTCTTTAGAGGAAGGTCTATTTAATTTTTTTGCCCATTTTTTGATTGGGTTCTTTGTTTCCTTTTTGTTGAGTGGTATGAGTTCGTTATAGATCTTGGATATTAGTCCCTTGTTAGATCTATGATGTGCAAATATTTCTGGGTACTGAATTCTATTCCATTGATCTATTTTTTTCTTTTAATTTATTTTTTATTTGTATCCTTTACAACATTTTGTATTCCCCGTAGGTTTCCTACCACCAAATGATCCGTGAACCATCACCATGGTCCCTTGTGCTCTTTTCATTCTCCTCCCCTGTAGAATGTCTCTTATTTATGAATGCCTGCTAGTTTCTGTTTTTGTTTTTGTTTTGTGTTATTTTCTCCTCTTGATCTTTTATTTGGCTGCCCTATATTCCTTCTATAAGTGAAACCGTTTGATATTTTTCTTTTTCTTTCTGGCTTATTTCGCTGAGCATGATCCCTTCTAGCTCCATCCATGTTGCTGTGAATTGCATGTGTTTAACTTTTTTGTTTGCTGAATAGTATTCTATTGTGTATATGTACCACATCTTCTTGATCCAGTCATCAATTTGGGGGCATTTGGGTTATTTCCATGTCTTAACTGCTGTAAATAATGCTGCAATAAACATAGGTGTGCATGTGTCCTTTTGGATTAATGTTTTTGTGTCCTTTGGGTATATTCCTAGGAGTGGAATTGCTGGGTTATAGGGAAGCTCTATTTTTATTCCAATAGTATACTCTTTTTATTACTCTAGCCTTATAAAGTCTGGGAGTGTGATACCTCCATTCCTCTTCTTTTTTGCCAAGATTGCTTTGGCTATTTGGGGACCTTCTGTTGTTCCATATAAGTTTCAGTAATATTTGATCTTTTTCTTTGAGGAATCTGCTGAAGATTTCTTAGGGATTGCATCGTATCTATACATTGCTTTGGGTAAGATCGACATTTTAACAATGTTATGTCAGGAGCCATCGGACAAGATGGCCCCTAGCGGTGAGTTACGGCCCTAATTGCCTGAGTTGCCCATATAAGGTTAGGTTTCGATGAGGACTGCCTTAGATTTCTGTTTCCCCATTCCATGTACATTTTTCCCAAACTGAGGTCAGCAGGACCGTCCCATTGTTTCCTGTGCCGCGCTCTCAATCAATCCCCGACCTCGAACCACCCTGTGTCACCTAATGTAACCTCCCCGTGACTTGCATCCTATATATGCTCTTTCCCCGGAACAATAAACGAGACTTGATCAGACCTCCTGTCTTGTCTCCACTTTCTCACCTCTCGCGTACCCCGGTCTCTTGCTGCCTGCTTCCTCCTCAGGTGCAACGTTGATCTGGACTCGCGGGCCGAGTCAATGTTAGTTCTTTCAATTTGTGATCATGGAATATCTTTCCATTTGCTTGTATCTTCTTCTAATTCTTTTAACAATGTCTTATAATTTTCATTGAATATGTCTTTCACTTCCTCTGCTAGGTTTATTTCTAGGTATTTAATACTTTTAGATGCTACTGTAAAATGGATTATTGTCTTGATTTCTTTCTCTTCTATTTCATTATTTGCATATAGGGATACAGCAAAATTTTGCATGTAGCCTGCCACTTTACTGCACTGAGTGGATGTTTCTAATAGTTTTTTAGTGGCGTCTTCAGAGTTTTCTATTTATATTATCATGTCATCTGCAAACAGTGATAGTTTTATTTTCTAGTTTGGATTCTTTTTATATCTTTCTCTCGGTTTATTACTTTAGCTAAGTCTTCCACTGCTATGTTGAACAGTAATGGTGAGCATGGACACCCTTGTCATATACCTCATCTTAGAACAAAAATTTTGTTTCTCACCATTGAGTATGATGCTAGCTGTGGGTTTGTCATATGTGACCTTTATTATGTTAAAATGTATTCCTTCTATCCCTAGTTTACTAAGAATTTTTCTCATTAGTGAATGCTGAATCTTGTCAAATGCCTTCTTGGCATCTATTGACCTGATCAAGTGATTCTTGTCATTCCTTTTCTTCATATGTGAATTACATTGATTTGCCTATGTTAGACCATCATTACAGCCCTGGGATAAGTCTCACCTGATCTTGGTGAGTGGTTGCTTTAATGTATTGTTGAATGCAGTTTGCTAAGTTTTTGTTGTGGATTTTGTATCAATATTTTGATATTGGTCTGTGGGGTTTTTTTGTGTGTGACATCCTTGTCTGCTGTCAGTATCAGAGTAATGCTGGCCTTATAAAATGTGTCTGGGAGCAGTCCCTCTTCTTCAACTTTTTTGGAAGAGTTCGAAGAGGATAGGTATTATTTCCTCTTTATTTGGTAGAACTCACTAGTAAAACCATCTGCTCCTAAGATTTTAATTTTTTGGGAGATTTTTGATTACTGTTCCAGTTTCCTTACTTGTAATCTGTTCACATTTTCTATTTCTTCCTGGCTCAGTGTTGGAGCGTTGGTTGTATGCATCTAAGAATTTTTCCGTTTCTTCCAGATTTTCCAATTCGTTGGTGTAAAGACATTTATAGTAATATTTTATGATTCTCTGTATTTCTTAGTCATCTGTAGTACCTTCTCTTTCATTTCTGATTCTATTTATTAGCGTTTTCTCCTTTTTTATCTTAGTGAGCCTAGTTAGAGGTTTGTTTGTTGAGTTTATATTTTCAAAGAACCAGCTTTTGGTTTCATCGATCTTTTTAACTGTCTCTGTCTTCTATTTCATTTATTTCTGCTCTAATTTTTATTATTTCCTTTCTTCTATTGGCTTTTGGTCTCATTTGTTCTTTTTCTAGTTACTTAGAATATTTATTTGAGCTCTTTCTTGTATCTTGATGTAGACATGTATTATTATATATTTCCTTCTTAATAACTGCTTTGCTGCATCTCATAGGGTCTTGTAGGTCATATCTTCATTTTCATTTGTCTCCAGATGTTTTTTAAATTTATTGTTTGATTTCCTCAATAATCCAATAGTCATGCAGTAGTGTGTTATTCATATATTAGAGGTTTTTCCTGCTTTCTTTTTGTGATAGATTTCTAGTTTAATTCCATTGTGATCAGAGAAGATACTTGCTATGATTTCAATCTTCATGGATTTATTGCTGCTTGTTTTAACAGTGATGCAACATGTGGTCTAATCTGGAAAATGCTTCATGTGCACTTGAGAAGAATGTATACTCAGGGGTTTTTTTGGAGTATGCTATAAATGTCTAACAGGCCCATCTGTTCTAATTTTTCATTTTAGGGTATTGTTTCTTTATTGATTTCCTGTCTGGTTGATCTGTCCATTGATTTAAGTATGTCACTGAACTCCCCTACCACTATTGTGTTGTGGCCAATGTCTGATTTTAGGTTTGTCAATACTTGTATTATGGTTTTGGTGTTCCTTTACTTGGTACATATATATTGATGAGTGTTATATCTTTTTGATGTATTGATCCTTTAATCATTATATATTGTCCATCACATGTAAATGTAACAGGTCTCTTGTTATCTTTTTTTTTTAAAGATTTATTTATTTATACATACAAGCTGGGGTACAGGCCAGAGGTGTGGGGCGACAAGAGGGTTCACCAGAGACAGAGTGGGGAGCAGAACAGGCAGATCGATGGGAATACACTGCTGAGGGGAGCAGCGGGTAAGGCAGGAGAGGTCTGCAGCATCATGTGGGAATCTCCCTGGCTGGGCACCGAACTCGCATCGCCGCTGCCAGCAGCTCCACAGCGCAGCGCTTAACTGCTACGACACAAGGGAGGCCCTTGTTACCTTTTTTAACTGGAAATTTATTGATATTAGTATGGTTTTCTCTGGCCTCCTCTTTTTTTTTTTTTTCTTTTTTAGGTCCTATTGCACAAAAGATTGTTTTCCAGACGTTTGCTTTGAACCTCTTTATTTGGAGCTCAGATGGGTCTCCTGGAGACAACAGAAAGTTGAGTTTTGTTTTCTAACCTAACCACCCATTCTGTGTCTTTTGATTGGTGAGTTCATTCCACTTACATTTAGAGTGATTATTGATATATGTGTATTTGCTACTGCCATTTTGTCTTTAGTTTTTTTGTTTTATCTATTTCCTCGTTTAATGTTTTCTTTGCTTTGGTTTAGATATGAGTGCTTCTTTCCACATTTCTTGTCAGTCCAAGTGTTTGTAAACTCTTTCAACTTTTGTCTGTGAAGGTCCTTGTGTCTCCCTTGCATCTGAAAGAGAGTCTTGCAGGATATTCTTAGGCAGCAGGTTTTATCTTTGAGTGTTTTGAATACATCATTCCATTCTTTCTTTGACTGTCAGGTTTCTTCTGAGAAGTTTGAAGTAAGCCTAATAGGAATACCTTTATACATTATCTGCTTTTTCCTCCAGCTACCTTCAATATTCTTTGTCTTTAATGTTTGCTAATTTCAGTACTATGTGTCTTAGTGTAAGTTTCACTACCTGTAGGTAGTCAGGTGTTCTTTTGATTTCATTTACTGGTATATTTAAGTCTTTCCCCAGGCGTGGGCAGTTTTCATCTATTACTTCCTCTCTGTTCCTTTATTCTCTCTTCCCCTGCTGGGATACACACTTTTCTTCCCCCCCTTGTTTATTTATTATTTATTTATATATTTAATCATTTTTAACTGAGGTAGTAATATTGGTGCACCCCCATTAGGTATTGCCACCATAGGGCACCCACCACCAACTCACGAATATTCCGTCACCATAGACCATTGTGTTTCTTCCCTCTTTGTTCTTCACCTCACCTACCTCTTTGCTTCTTAGTGTTTCAGTTCTGTAATCAGCTCTCAAAGCTTAGTTTTTCAGCTTGACTTTATCTGAATCTTAGTTTAGTGACTTTATTCCACATATTAGTGACACCATCAGGTATTTATTTTTCTTCTTCTGATTCATTTCACTTAGCATAATCCCTTGCAGCTCTATCCATGTTGCCGTAAATGATATGAGTTTGTCTTTTTTGATTACTGAATAGTATTCCATTGTGTGTATGTACCACATCTCCTGGACCCATTCATCTGTTTTGGGGCAATTAGGTTGTTTCCATAACTTGGCCATTATAAATAGCTCTCTGATAAACACGGAGTGCAAGTTTCCTTTAAAATTAATGTTTTTGATTTTGTGTGAGTAGATACCTATGAGTGGAATTACTGGGTCAAATGGCAGATCCATGTTTAATGTTTTGAAACACCTCTGTACTGCTTTCCATAAAGGCTGAACCAGTTTGCATTCCCACTGGCAGTGTAGCGGGATTCCCTTTCCTCCACTTATTTCTGTTTTTTTTTTTTTTTAATATGGGCCATGTGAGATATCGCATTGTGGTCTTGACTTGCATTTCTCTAATAATAAGTGATTATGAACATTTCTTCATGTGCTTGCTAGCTGTTTTAATGTCTTCTTTGGAGAGGTGTCTATTTAGTTCCTTTGCCCATTTTTTTAAAAAGATTTATTTATTTATGCATACAAGCTGGGGTACAGGCCAGAGGCGTGGGGTGGCGAGACGGTTCACCAGAGACAGAATGGAGAGTAGAACAGGCAGACTGACTGAAGTACACTGCTGAGGGGAGCAGCAGGTGAGGCAGGAGAGGTCTGCCGTGCCATGTGGGAATCTCCCTGGCAGGGCATAGAATTCGCGTCACCACTTCTGACAGCTCCACAGTGGAGCATTTAACCGCTGCGCCACCAGGGAGGCCCTTTTGCCCATTTTTTTGATTTTTTTTTTAGCTTTCTGAGTTTTTTTTTAATATCTTTGACACCTGTCCTTTATCAGATGTATGATGTACAAATGTTTCCTCCCATTCGGTAGGGTGACTTTTCATTTTAGTTATGGTTTCTTTCACTATGCAGAAGCTTTTTTAGTTTGATGTAGTTCCAGCTGTTTATGTTCTCTTTTATTATCCTGGCTGTTGGGGACAAATCCCTAAAGGCATCGCTAAAGCTTGCGTCATGAAAAGTTCTGCCTATGTTTTCTTCTATGTATTTTATGATTTCAGGTTTTACATCCAAGTCTTTGATCCATTTTTAGTTGATTTTATTGTATGGTGTGAGATCATGGTCTAGTTTCATCCTTTTGCATGCAGCTGTCCAGTTTTCCCACCACCATTTTTTTCCACCACCACTTATTAAAGAGGCTTTCCTTGTTTCAGTGTGTTTTTGGCTCCTTTGTCATAGATTAGCTGTCCAAATATATGTGGATGCCCATTATTATTATGTTGGCTTTTTAATGGTGTCAGATATTTCTCAAATTGACCCTTCATTTTAAAAAATAAATGGTTTCTCTCTCTTTTTCCACTGGACCCTTATTGCATTATTATCTTTGAGATCACTGATTTGATCTACTCCACTTTCATTGCTTTCTCTAGAGTTCTTGGTCGATCGAGCCCTTGACTTCCTGAATTTGTTATTTTCTTAAAGTTTCAGTTTCTACCTTCTGTTCATTTTGTTTTTGAGTTCATTGTTTTTCTCAGTTTTGTAGTATCTTTTTTTTTTTAAAGATTTATTTATTTATACATACAAGCTGGGGTACAGGCCAGAGGTGTGGGGCGGCGAGAGGGTTCACCAGAGACAGAGTGGGGAGCAGAACAGGCAGATCAGAAATACACTGCTGAGGGGAGCAGCGGGCGAGGCAGGAGAGGTCTGCCGCACCATGTGGGATTCTCCCCAGCTGGGCACTGAACTCGCATCGCTGCTGCTGACAGCTCCACAGCACAGTGCTTAACCGGTTTGCCACCAGGGAGGCTCAGTTTTGTTGTATCTCTTTGATTAGTTTTTTTTTAAGAGTTATTTATTTATACATACAAGCTGGGGTACAGGCCAGAGGCGTGGGGTGACGAGAGGGTTCACCAGAGACAGAGTGGGAGCAGACCAGGCAGATCAGAAATACACTGCTGAGGTGAGCAGCAGGTGAGGCAGGAGAGGTCTGCTGCACCATGTGGGAATCTCCCCGGCTGGGCGTCGAACTGGCATAGCGCGCTGCCGACAGCCCCACAGCGCAGCGCTCAACCGCTGCGCCACCAGGGAGGCCCCTGATTAGTTTTTTTGATTCCTCTTGCATTTCTTTGACTTGCTTTTCTAGGTTCTTTTGTACTATTTTGACTTTTTTTTCTGAGTTTTTTGATTTTATTATAGCTGTTCTGTTCTCTTTCATAGGGAGACAGATGAGTTGTTCTCACCTCATGAGTCATACTTTCTTGAGGTCCCATATTTCCATGTGTTTTTTGTCTGCCTATTTTGCTACTTGAGGTCTTCCTATTTTATTGTTTTTAAAATATCATTAGATTTTTATTTATGCATTCGATGGTTTCTGTATGTACTCAAATCTGTTTATGTAGTGGTTGAATACTCAGGTTGGGTAGGAAATTGGAGGGATCCAGATATTAGTGTGAATGAGTTGGGATGGGACTGGCTTGTGTTTGTGGTACCCCCAATAACTTCCTTTCCAAGGTTTGATATGAGAGACTTAGCAGTCCCTGTGGCTCTCAGTATGCCTCACAACTATCAGTTCCAGGATGTGGGATCTGTAAGTGTAGATCAGATTATGTACTCTTATCTCTGCCAGGCACCAGCCTGTGTGGAACACCCCAGATCCTCCATAAGGTTTCCCTCTCTTTCAAGGTAGTGTGACTCCACATAATCTCTGCTTCATTCCAAACCACAATTTTTAAAATTTTTTAATTTATTCCAAGCCACACTTCCCAGGTTCCTCTGTACCTACTTCCTGTTTGATGTAGTGTGAACTTCCTCAGTGTCAAGCCTGTTGAAGTCTGTCTTCATCCCTACTGACCAAGAGATAATCAATCCCACTCTTATCCAAGAGACTGTCAAACATGTCCCTCCAGTTCACTGCTCCAAGAGTGGCAGCCTGTGGTGACCAGGCGTGCAGTTGCTTCCTCTGGGGCGTATCATATCTTCTTCCCTTGACAGAAGCTGTACCTTTTAATACCATCACCTTGTGGGGTAGGATTTCACCATCTGAATTTTGGGAAAGACCACACATACAGCCCCTGGCACCCCAACATCATGTCCATCTCATATGTCATCAACTCAGGTGATATGACTATCAAAATATCATCTAAATCAGATAAGAATGAGACTCAGGTATGGTTCATTGGGTTTTGTGATTCTGGACATATTTAGAGACAGCTACCTTGGGTCATCTATTTTGACCAGTCTCTCTTCCAAACCTACTTTTCTGTAGTTCTATTGATTCTACATAGTTTTTCAAATATAAAAATCGTGCCCTAAACCCCATTTATAGTACAATATAAGCTTCTTTGAGGATTAAAAAAAAATCAGTAATGAAAAAATTGTGCTAAGACATACTTTCAGGTCCAGGCTATACTAGTTTTTCAGTCTTTAGAATTTTTCTCCCATTTCTCATTAGGGAGATAAAACTTGTAATGATGACTATGCTATGAAAAGTGAGCTAACTTGCAGAATTTTGTAGTTTTAATGTCTTAGACTTTTAGGTGATCTGAATTTTGGAAAATGACCCAGTCTTTGAATTATTACTTCCTCTATCCTTTCTTTAATGTTGTGCTACTCACAGTCAAGACTATTCAAACATCCAGTTGGTCTTTCTGAGGTCATACCTCAAAGCCAAAATTTTGTTATGTCGTAGTTGTAGCAGCTTGGAAAGACCCAAGTCTAATCTTTACCACTTGCTGCGTAAGTATCAAAGGCTGTTGATTCTGTGTTTAAAGACCTTCCTATGATGGAAATGTGGGAATAGAAGAGAGTTAGAGCAAGAGATGGTAGCTCACAAAAATTGAACTTTCCATGCACTTCCTAGTTTCCTGTTTTAAATGTGAAATAGTTCCTTAGTTTTGACACATCTGTTCCTGTCCCAACCACCCTGAAAATTCATTCCTGTTTTGACCCAGTTTCTGGTTGAACCCTTGGTACCATGGTACTTACCCTTAGACTCCACGTGGCTGTGTCCCTGAGTGCCCAGCTTCTGTACTCACCAATGGTCACTACTTTTGTTCCTATATTTGGCTCTGCCTTCCCTGTAGTCATTGGCACTTTCTTTATGCCTAATTCCTACTCATTATTCAGATGCCAGATCATATGTCATAGCCAAAGAAGAATTTCACTGATGTCCAAGATAGGTTCAGGTCCTCCTGATGTATGTCCTCCGAGTTTCCTGAATTTTATCTTCAAACTACTTTTTTTATTTTGCTTTCTATTCTGTTCGTATAACTTCGCGACAGTGCCTGGCACATAGCAGGCGTTCAATAAATATGTTGAGTAAACATGAATAAATGATGACTTGGTGACTGTGTGACTTGGGCCCGCACCTCTTTTACAATTACAATTATTGTATATGATTCTTGAGTTAACTGTAGAACTTACCTAAGCCTCAGTTTAGGCACGTGTAAAGTAGGATAATACTGTTTTATCTACCCCACAGTTTAGCGTAGCATGTATGTAATAGATACTTAGTGAATATTTATAGAATGAGTAAATGCCCATTCTATCTCTGTGATGAGACACATACATTTTAACAAGATTTTCTTCTAACAGACGAGAGAAATTGAGCACCCAAGCAAGAGAAGTACTGTTTATTGAGTGTGAAATATACCTTTGCCTGGGCATATGTCTTCCCCTTTTGTTGCAGTTTAATACAAGATTTTTAAAAATGGAGGTCGGTGAAATTTTTTTAATGGATTTGGACCAAGCTAGTTATGATTGAGTTTTCCAACTCCTAAGGGATTTGTATCTGTCACAGATTTTAGCTAGGTTTGGTCCACCAAGAATACAGATTCTAGATTTTCTGTATTTTAGAAACTTGTAAGAAAGAAGTAATGGTGAATGAGAGTCTGAAGACCAGGGAGAGATCCTGACCTTGGAGTGACGGTAAAAGTATTTTCAACTTAACAATTCCTTGTTCTACAAGTCTCATAGGCTGACCTATTTTCCCCATTTTTCACCATCCATACATCATTGCATGTAAAATACAAATGTGGGGTCTTTCTTTTTCTTGCTCATCTTTTCTTTACCATGTCCCTCTATTTTGGAATTTCTTCTATCCAGCATTTCCTTGGGCATACAGAATACAGAGAAGGGAGAAGGTGCAGGAAGGGTCCAAATGTAACTAGAGTTATATATTTTATTGGAGTCTCATCTCTTTGTAAAGTGGGGGACAGAGATGAGAGGATCAAGTTAGAGATGGCCTGGCAAAACTCCCAGAAGTGTAGGGTTTATGAAGAATGAAATACCTTATTAGAGTATCTACTAAATGAGGTGAGCCTGAGTAAGAAATTCAGAGATAATTCTTGGCATATAGTATTTTTCTGGGAGTGAGATTCCAGTGCTGAGCAAGGAAAAAACTCAGCAGACAGAGTCTAAAGCAAGTACTGCTAGTTTGTAACTAGTCTAGGTCTCCTGACCAAGTGACCCCAGTGGGGTGGGTAGGATTTGCCAAGGGAATCTAACCTCTTATTCATCGTTCATCCCCTGAAAGAAACTTTCAGTGTCATGACCCATGGGTGGATATGAATTCAAATGTTGACGCCTCCAGTCCATTGACCATGTCCTAGGCTGATTCTGAGTTGGGGATTTGGGAGGCATAGACTGAACCTGAGATCTATACTGCTTCCGAGGATAAGTATAAGCCCTGGGCCTGATCTCAGGCTCAAGCTCAGACTCAGGCTCGGGCTTGGGTACAGGCTCAGTGTCCATCTCATGAAACTGGTCTATTTCAGAATCTTGTTCCGACTCCAATCTGGTATCCAGTGCCAAGTCTAGGTCCGACTTCTCCTGTATTATTGAATCTGTGATTGTGTAGTCTGGATTTATATTCGAGGACATTTCTAGAGGATCGTTGCCCATGGGATGTCTTGAGTCTTCCATCTGAAATATATACAATTAAATTGGTTAAAATTTCCAATTAAATTTGACATTTTGAACAGTAAGGTAATAGGACTTAAGGTACCAGAAATCATGGATTCCTAGAATAGTAGAAAACATTTCTGGCCTAAAGTTGCTTTTCATCCTCTTTGCACCCTCTGGTTCCTTGGTTACTTGCTATTCTTCATGCTCAGTCAATGCATAACTTCTAATTTCTTTGGGTTTTCTAGGTAGACTGCATTTCATGGTCAACCATTTAAATAGCAGGGGTCTTGGCAGCATTCTGAAACATCTTGTCTTCTTGATCTAATCCTTCCACCCCCATTGCAACCCTTGGCAGGGCATGTAAAGACCTTAATGACCTGAGCTCTTTCAATCTTCTTTATCTTATTCTGTTGACCCCACCTTTTACTCTACCCGTAAAGTTAACCAAAGATGCTTGACTATTGACCTCTGCTTATGTTGCTCCTTGTGCCTGCCTGGCTTTCTACTGCTCATACTTAGTCATTGCTTCAGAGTCAGATCAAAGATGACCAGCCAAGCTCATAACGTATTTTTGTGTTCCAACCATATCTCACTCATACCTCTATCATACTACCAACAATGCATTGCCTTATTTATTTATAAATCCATCTCCCTTATTATATTCTTAGCTGCTTGAGGTAAGGCAGTGCCTGGTATCAAGATATCCTCAGAACCGGGCATAAGCCCGAGATATAGCAGATACCCAGCAGATTTGATCAATCAGCCTTGCTGCACTATTTTATAGAATTAGCAACTGTCACCTTTACTGAACACTTTCTTTTCTTCCACCATTATTGAATTTTCTTGCTGTTTCTTCTTCCTGGATGCTTCTCTCTGGTCTCTTTGCTGTCTCTTCTAGTTCTTCTGGACTTTTGAATGCTTGTATGCCACATGGATTGATCCCAGGACCCTCCTTTTCCCCATCTATACCCTCCCCATAGACAATTTTATTTAGTACCATAATTTTCACACCATCTATGTGTCAATGACTCTTTGGTTATGATCCTTCCCCTAATCTGCTGGTTCATATATTCATGTCTGTTCTTAATGTCTCCACTTGGATGTTTACTAGCCATCTTTAATTTAATACATCTAAAATAGAACTTGCTTCTCTCCTAGTTTTCCCTATCTTAAATACCAGGGCAAAAATTAAGATGATTTTGATATCAATTCCTAATGTAAGTCCTGGTAAGAATGTTATTAGTAAACTAGAAAAACACAGTAAATATAATGTCTACATTAAGTCAACTGTTACTACCAGCATTAATAAAAATATGTAAGAAAAATTTCTTACTAAGTTCAGGAGTAAGATAAGACTTATCACTGTAACTTAAATTGTTCTGGGAGGTTTAATTAATGCCATAAAATATATTACATGGAATTAAGAATTCTAACAATTGAAAGTTAGGTTTATATTTTTTGTAGAAAATATTTGTTTTTCTGCAAAATGCAAGAGAATTAACAGTGAAACTTCCTATGATTAGTAAGAGAATTCACAAAGGTTATTGAATAATTTTATAAAAATCAATGACTTTTTTAGATGCTATCAATTGTCAGAAATATATAATAAAATGAGATTAAAATTTAAGAATAAAAAATAAAGCATGAAGCATAAAATATCTAGGATTTGTCTATATGAGAAAAGTCACAGAACCTTACTATGAATGCAACATTTAAAAAAGATCGGTATACTGGATGGTGTCACTAATACATGGAATATAAAGTAACTAAACTAAGAGTCAGATAAAGGAGCTTAAAAACTAATCATTGATAGCTGATTATAGAACTGAAGCCCCAAAGAGGCTAGAGAGGAGGGAAGCAGTAAGAAGAAAGAGGGAAGGAAGCACAATTGTCTATGGCAGTGGAATATGGGTGAGTTGGTGGTGGGTACCCTGTGGTGGATTAACCCTCATGGGGCTAATCCCACTATTGCCTCAATTAAAAGAAAAAAAAAGACTGAATAAATGTAGAAACAGTCCATGTTCCTAGATAGGAAGAATCAATACTATAAATATCAATTCTCAAATTATTTATATTTTAAATGCAATCTTAATGAGAATTCCAAAAGGGTTTATTTTTGCAAGGAGTCCTGACAAGAGATTCAAATGTCTGTTTGGAAGGATAAATTGGTGAGGATGTCTTAGCAAATTTTGAAATAGAGCACTGATGACACAGGATTTCTGCACCAAATGTTAAAATGTATTATACAACAGTAGTAATTAAAACAGTGTGATAATGAAGCTAAACCAAACAGTGAAACCAATAACTAAGCTAGAAATAGATTTTAGTTTTCATAATAATATAATATTTTATGAAAATAACATCTCAAATCAGTGGGGAAAGAAGGCTTATTTAATAGAAAGGATAGCTTAGAATGGCCAGCTATTTTAATTAAAAAAATAAAGATTACTTTTCAGTAACATACACTGAAATACATCTTAACTAGATTAAAGAGTATAATATGAAAAAAATTGAAACATAGAAACCTAGAAGAAAATATAAAGTTTTCTTTACTTCCTAAATGAGAATAAACTTCTAAACAAAAAGCACATGGAAGATAAAAGGAAAGATTAATACAGAAATGACTATGCTATATGAAAAACAAATGTGTCAAATGTATCATAATAATAAACAAAATATAGATATTTCCACTAAAAGCAGACTACATAGTTCATACCAACCCAACCCGTTGAGGACTAGAAGAGCTGGGTAAATATTTGAAAAACTTTTTCATGAAGGTAAAGCTAAGAAGATCATGAAGAACTACTTGTTCAGGATTTAGAAAAAGGTGGAAATCTAAAGAGATGAATCTGGTATTTGGGGTGACTTTTATAGAAAGCATTTGACGATTTTGAATATGCGCTGCAGTGCTTTTGACAGTTTTAAGGATTTAGGGTTGCCACCATTGGATTCCAGAGATTGCCAAGACTATGGTAAATGCTTCCCCTGACTGCAACTGGACTTTGGATTATCTGGATGGCTTAGAAATCCTCAAGTCCTGAAATCAGATCAAAGTGACCCTGTAATGTTAGCGCCTGCAGGTATCTGGCAAGATAATAAAGTTCTTCCCGGAAGAAAAAGATCATCCCAGGCCTAAAATTATATCTATAAACACTTTGAAATGCAATGTCTGACACATACCCAAAGATACGAGGCACACTAGACTTTGCTAGTGAAGGATGAATGTTGAATATCTAAGGTAGTGGCTTTCAAAATGTGGTGTTTGTGCCAAAACCCTCACTTAACTGGTAACTTATTAACAAAGCAAATTCTCAGACTCCGCCTCAGACCTGCTGAATCAGTAATCCAGAGGGGCACAGCAGTTATTGTTTTAACAGCATATTTTGTGACTCTGATGCATCAAGTTTGAGAAGTACTGGACATATCCAAGCACAAGCAGGAGGTCATCTGGTTAGAACTGTCAAGAAAATTCTAGCTCCGGGTGGGAAGGGAGCTGATGAGCTCTGAAAATTCTTCCAACTGAAAGGTTTTGTGATTCTGTGATTTTGTAAATGAGAATAGATTATAGAGCAGAATAGGAAAAAATATGTTCAAATATTTCAATCAGGGAAAAAGTTGTTCTGGATAAGCAGAAAATTTTGTGCTAATTTTCCTTAGCACAAAACATTTAAACATTATTGAGTCAAAAATATTAAGTCAAAGAATCAGGGGTTTAATTTAAAAAGTTTAGAAAATTACTTAGCACATGGGACAGCTTCTATAACAACAACAACAAAAAAATGTAAAAATAAATTCTAGTCATTAGATAATATTTTGGTGCCCATCTGCTTTAATTTCCCCTTTGTTAAGAAACTTTTAACCTTCACAGATACTGATTCAAACACACTGAAATAATGCCCAGGTCTTTCCTTGGTATTCAAATGGCTAAAAATCCTGACTTATTCATCACTCCCCTTTGCATTTGGTCAGGTTGAATAAATCTCATATTACTCACAATGTAAACAATGACCAAAGGACTAGACTGGCTGATCTTTACCAATTCATCAGTGTTTTTATTCATCCCCAGTGTGGATTTTATAAGTATATCTAGGGGCGATATTGAAAGTATTTAGTACTCTATATTCAAATATTCAATATTTATATTGAAATATTTCATAATTGGCATGGCAACCGTAACCAAGCTTGCTGTAAAAAGATCCCTAAGGCCTGGGCTGGTTTGGGTAAACTCTTCAGTTAGGAAAAGGTCCTGAATGTCACCCAGATGTCGTGACAGTGAGGGAACTTGGGACTCATGTCCACTGCTATTTCCTAAGAGGTAAGGGATCATTTCAACACCTCAAAGTCTGTCATACCCATACTCAAAAACTAATCTCTATCTGATCAGGTGTCTCCCCCACCTTACCCCTCCTCCACCCTTCCCCAGTGGTTCATATCATCCAACCTTGTCATTTTCTGAGAAGGTTTCCCGTATCACTGTCTCAGATTCATCCACGCTTAACTCCGAGGAGTCTGCAAACTTCCTTGACAAGGCAAACAGCACAGCGTCGTGGAGGGAGAGGAACAACTGGGCCTTGGTGATGCCAGCATCAAAGAAATCATTCCTCTCAAATGACCTGACCAAAGAAGCTACAAATCAAACCCAGAACACACACAGGATTAGACACCCACAGACGAGAGCGCCCAGGGTGCAAACACAGCCCTCTGACAGGGTGGAGGATACTCACAGTGGCACCCTGCAATAAGCACCAAAATGTGGGCATTTTGGAAAGCATTGCACATCTGTGGGGAGAGAGTAAATCAGTGTTAACGATCAGCACATTCACTAGGAAAGGACTTCTAGTTAGCTGAGTTTTTAACACCCCTTTAATCACTTGTTTGTTCTGGGGTATATGTACATTTGCATTTCAGTTTGACTCTACAAACATTTGATGGGTGACCTTCTATATGCCAGGGAATGTCTCAAGTGCTAGAAATACAAAGAGAGTCAGATGATCTCTATGGGTGGGGAGTGAGAGGAAGGATTGTCTCTGCTCTCAAGGAGGGAGATGGTTTCCATAAAGAGATAATGTTCATGGATGGACAGCACTAAGATGGAGACAGGCACCGGTGTGATGGCAACACCCTGGAGAGTCCTAAGGAATAAGCGTGTCTTGGTATTATTGTTTAGTGTTTGCATGTGACCCCCTTATCTCTGCAATTCACTGAGCAGAGGAGGCAAAATGTGGCCTGGAGATGGTCAAGTGATATTGTAGGGAATGGAGTCCAGGAACTCTGAGGGTCATGTTCAGAGTTTTTCTGCAAATTTGCATTAGAGTTCAGTAAAATATCAGATTGGGTATCCCATTAATAAACATCAGATTGTGACCTTAAGTTTATTTCAACAAATATATATGCAATATATTTACCCCACAGGGCAATAAATCTTGAAGTTCATCTCAAAGCAAATTGATGTTCACCTTAATATTCCTGGATTGAGTAGATTCCAGTCCTGAGCACTGAGTTATAATGTCAGAAGAAACAAATAAAACAGACAAGACCCTACTTCTTCCACTATCAAAAGGAAACAAGAAAGTGATTGATCATATGGTAAATCATCAAGTCACATGATAAAGAGCCATGGTAGACAGACTTGACATGACAAGCAATGGGAAAGTGAAATCCCATAAATTAAGAAGCTTAAACTGAGTGCTTGTCTCAAATAAGAATGACTGGAGATATATATATATACATATATATATATATATATTTTTTTTTTTTTTTTAAAGTAGGTTTAAGTTGTCAGTTTTAAAGCCAACAAAACAATGATTTCCTCCAATAAGGCTGAATAGAACAATCACAAAAGGAATGAAAAGATCTGTATTTTTACGGTGTAAAAGTACTCCATGTATCTCTGAAAGCTGTAAAGTCAAAGTGTCTGACACGGCTTCCAAGTTGGGACAGGAGGGGAAAGTCATCAATATAGGTCAAGTACGGATGGGTTGTGCTAATGATGGGAAGACAAGGTGCCTCCACCCGGGAGGGGGGGGGGTCGGGCGGGAGGGGAAGAAAAAGAAAAAGGCAAGAGAGCAGAGAAAGGAGTCACAACGGTCTTATAGAACAGGGAGGAGAATAACATAAAATCAGATGCTTTAAGTTCCAATTCTGGACTGCCAACATTCTAGTTATGAGCCCAGAACTCTTAGGGAGATGTATGGCAGGTCCCTCAAAGCTGATGTGAAAATCAAATGAGATAGTGAATATAAAAGTGCCGAACTCAGTCTGGCATCTAGTAGGCGTTCAACTATGTAGGCTGGATGAAATTAAAGAAACAACTACAGTGCCAGGCCAGGACAAGAGAACACAGTACAGGCCAGAGGATTCTTCTATGCAAAAATAAATAAATCTTGAGAGAGAATGAGAGAGAGAGAGAGAGAGAGAGAGAGAGAGAGAGAGAGAGAGAGAGAGAGAACGAGAACACAGTCCAGTAATGACTAAAGATAGAAAAGCCCAAAAGACATTATCAATTATATTTAAGTCTGAAAATGGGGTGAGAGGAAAGGATCTCATTAATCTCATATTAATCACATTGATCTCTTCCAGGCCTCTTATTTTATAGTTGAGAAGCCAAGACCCTTGCAATTTAAGAAGTTGCCTTTGGTTAGACGGACAGTGAGAGCAGTAAAGTCAGGACAGAGCCCACAACATGGACCACCAACCTCAGTTCTTTGTGCCGAGAGAAGCTGCTGCTTCTCCTCTTCCTCCTCCTCCTCCTCTTCTTTTCTTAAGATATATTTATTTATGCATACCAGAGCTGGGGTCTAAGCCAGAAGTGGGGTCTAGGCCTCTCCTCGGGAGAGGATTCACCAGAGACAGAGTGGGGAGCAGAAAAGGCTGATTGACTGAATGACACTGCTGAGAGGAGCAGTGGGCCAGATAGGAGAGGTCTGCTGCGCCATGTGGGTCAGCTCACACCCCCCCCACCCCCAGAACTAGTTCTGCAGTGGCTGCTCTCTGCTATTAGCGTCATTGTGCTGAGACTTAACCCCTTGCACCACGAGGGAGGCCCCGAGAGAAGCTTCTTATTGAATCAGAATGAAGAGGAGCTGGACTCACTTAAGAGGAAATCCTGTTGGGAGATACCGAGTGGAACGGATAGAGGTTTCAGTGGTGTTAAGTGTTTCCTACCCTTCATTCCTTGAAAAATAATGTGTTATGTTTAAGAAACCAACTCCAGGTCATTAAATTAAAGTTGGTTCTTTTTTTTTTTTTAAGATTTTTTTTTTTAAAGATTTATTTATTTACACATACGAGCTGGGGTACAGGCCAGAGGGGTGGGGCCGCGAGAGAGTTCACCAGAGACAGAGCCGGGAGCAGAACAGGCAGATCAGAAATACACTGCTGAGGGGAGCAGCGGGCAGGAGAGGTCTGCCACACCATGTGGGATTCTCCCCGGCTGGGCTTGGAACTGGCATGGGAGCTGCTGACACCTCCACAGCGCAGCGCTCAACCACGGCGCCACCAGGGAGGCCCGGTTCCTTTTTTTTTTTTTTAATTTCACCTCACCTTAAACTTTCTTCTGTTGCCAAATTTCTAGTTGTCTAGGATTCACATACAAGCTGATCCGTAACTAACAAGGTTCAATTAGTATCGGGGCTGGGGTGGTGGGGTGGGGGTGAGAGGGGATCAGAGCTCTTATTAACGCCTTCCCAGTACTCACCTGCCTTAATATGATGGAAGCCCGTGAATCCACATAATGCACCATGGTAAAATCCAAGATGATGGTGTGGGTGGAGCATTGAAAACTTATGCCTGAATAAGGGGAGAGAGTCCTGTCCCTGATCATACTTTCACCAGGAGTAGAAAGTGGCATCGAGTTCTTTCTAGAGGCGTTATTAGGAAACCAAAGGTCCGCCATCTCGTCATAGTTTTGCCCTGGAATTCTCTGGGACACGGAAGATACAGTGTACGGTACTTGTTCTTCAGACGAAGTGTCGCTCAAGTTCATGCTTTCCAAACGTGAGCAGCGAACCAGGTTAATGGAGGATGTGTCACGACCCAGTTTACTTTCAAATCGCTCTGTGTAGACAATCTGAGACAACAGTGTTAGGGGAGGACTGTGATAAGACTCAAGGGCTGGAAATACATGCAACTGTGCTGTTTCTATCTATTCATTCTATCTATACATATTCTCCTAGCTGTCTGGGAGTCAGGCAGAAGCTGATTCCTAACTCACAGTATTCAGTCAGTATTGGGGCTGGGATGGTGGAGGTAAGAGGGGATCAGAGCTTTGTCACTCCTTCTTAGGGATATCTCCCACACTAGGTACTATGTGCGGTTGCCGTGGCCCTCTCGCTGTCACTTCAAGAGCCTGACTGAGAACCACATTCATCTTTCCTTATCCTCAACAATCAGTATCTCCCTTCCAGCTTCCCCTCGTCCATCAATGACATCATCACGTTAGTGAGCCACGCTGAAGATCACCTTGAAGGATTCCTTTCCCTCATTCTTGGGTTCCGTATAGTCTGTAGTGCCTACTGATACTTTGATATATTACTTCCATCAGTTTCTTTTCCCAGTACCCCCTTATTTTATTGGTGCTATAGTCTTTGGTCAGATTTCCTTAAGAAAATTATTTGAACAAGGCTTTCACTCCTGTCATACTCTTAACGGGTCTGGGGTGCCTGCCACAACGTTAGGACAGTATGAAGCACTCAGAATGCAATGACATGTAAGATGTGAATGCCAGCTCATCTCGTGACCCAGCGTCTACCGGGGAGAGGGCACGTATTCATTCAAGGGATAAATGACATATAGGAACACCACCTGAACGCCCCCATCTCGTCTGAGCTCGGAAGCTAAGCAGGGTCGGGCCTGGTTAGCACTTGGATGGGAGAATTGTTCGGCAAATGTGAAAAGAATAAGGATTCATCCAAATCTCTCTTCAAAATATTCCTGTGATCTGAAGGGGTTACGGTGGGTGGGGATCATAATGAAACAAGACGAAATGAAAGAAGATTGAGTGTAAATGATAAACCTTAAAGCAGTGGTCGATGTATATACTCATTATACTTGTCTCTATATGTGTATATTCAACATTTTCCAGGAAAAAACTCTTTTAAAAGGACAACCTGGATGAACATTATGCTAAGTGAAATAAGCCAGTCACAAAAAAGACAAATACTGTTATGATTTAGCTTCTGTGAGGTATATGGAATAGTCAAATTCATAGAACTGAAAGTAGAATATTAGTTGCCATGGGCTGGGAAGAAGGGGAGATGCAGTTATTAATGGGTACAGAGTTCTAGTTTTGTGAGATGGAAAAATTCAGGAGATGGAGGGTGGCGATGATTGTGCAACAGTGTGAATGGACTTAATGCTATTGAACTGAACACTCAAAAATGGTTAAGCTAAAAAAATAAAATAACATTTGTAGCATGAAATAATGTGTAGGTTGGCAAATTATATGCTGTGTATTTTTTAAACTACAATAAAAAAAGGAAAAAGAAAAAGATAATAACCTAAAACTAGAGACCCTTTAAAGTTCTTTTCCCTTTCTTATAGCTCTGGGCATTCAGAAGGAGCTCAATGAATACTAGATGATCCTATTTGACTTTAAAGTGAAGGTGCAGCTGTCCTGTAATCATCCTCTACAGTACCCAGTGCCATGTGGATACAAAGCAAAAATGAGGTATGGTGTTAATTCTGTCCTCTTGGCAAGGAAGCTGGCATTTCCAGGAGCTCTGTAGAACCTACTCTCTATTAGGGAACCAGAGTGTTTGGGGCTGCCTGTGTGAGGAGGGGGAGGAGAAGCATCTGCCTGTGTGAGTAAATCTCTGCTTCTCTCCCTCTGAGTAGTCTCTCCAGGTTGCAGGCGTAGATTGGATGAAAGGTCCAAAACCCAGAAATGAGCAGCCCTGTTCTGGGGAAAGGGAATGTTTAGACCGAGTTCGAGTTAGAAATAATGAACTCATACAGCTGAATAACTTTTGGATGTTATAAAATCCCTATTTATGTTTACCCTTGTTCAACCCCTCTCTCTCTCATCATTTCCTTGATCACAGGCAGACAGCAGGAGACCCTGGCAGACCCTTGACTCCCAGTCACCTTGACTCTGCCCTAGAAGGAATTAGAATACAGTCTTGTGGGCCTCCCTGGTGGCGCAGCGCAGCGGTTAAGCGCTGTGCTATGGAGATGTTGGCAGCACGCGAGTTCGATGCCCAGCCAGGGAGAATCCCACATGGTGCAGCAGACCTCTCCTGCCTCGCCCGCTGCTCCCCTCAGCAGTGTGTTTCTGATCTGCCTGTTCTGCTCCCCACTCTGTCTCTGGTGAACCCTCTCGCTGCCCCACGCCTCTGCCCTGTACCCCAGCTTGTATGTATAAATAAATAAATCTTAAAAAAAAAAGAATACAGTCTTGTGATGCTTAGAGAAATAAATCAGGAGAAAGAAAAAAACTGGATGGTGTCACTAATATGTGGTACATAAAGTAACTAAGTTAATAGTCAGATAACGATAAGCTGAAAAACTAACCCTTCGGAGCTGACTACAGAACTGAGATAGCAAGTGTGAGGGGGGAGGGTAAAGAACATGGAGGAAGGAGGCACAAAGGTCTGTGGTGGTGGAGTAGGGGTGAGTTGGTGGTGGGTGCACTATAGCGGGAATACCTGTGGGAATACGCCCTTGTTACCTCGGTTAAAAATAAGTGAAATAGTTAAAAAAAAATAGAATACAATCCCAAAGTCACTTGATTTCAGAAACCTAAAGCTAAAGCTAAAACTTAGGAAAATAGGTACCAATGGGAATTATTGACAACCTCAAAAGGCAGAACATATGCTTTGCACTCAGAAGTCACAGTCATAGTAGGGACTCAAAAGGAATTTCCTCCTACCTCCTTTCAGGTCAAGATGTCAGCCTCAAAGGGGAACCTATGTTTTCATTTCTGAATATAAATTGTTCATTTCTGATTATCTATGGTTCATCTAAAAGTCAACATTCCTGGGGGGGGGTGATTTTCCTTCTGCTTACTTTTTAAAAAAGCTACTAGTGCAGTTCATTCATAAAATGTGGAAAAAACTACAGAAAAGAAGAGGTGTCCCTAACCCTGGGTGGTGGCTCCAATTCATCACAGTTGCAGAAACACCTCCAAAACTGGTCCCTCTGGAAGATGTAATGGCCTTGATTGAACAGGCTGAAAATTTCTTCTTCTTTAAGAGGCACTCTTAGCATGTCAACCTGAAAAAATATCAGAGGACTCTCCTTTAGATGGTGAGCCGCAGAGGAGAGGGAAGGAAGCAGGTGGAGCAAGGCAGGTGGGAGCAAGGCAGGGGAGGCACCTCTTTCAGCAGCTTGTGCTTTAGGTGGTGAACATTTACAAAGGTAATGGCGTTGCAGCACTGGAAGATCTTAACCCCAGAGATGCTCACAATCTGCAACACAAATGCAAAGTTGAGGGAAAACTTCTCAACTCTTTCATGGAGCAAGAAAAAAAATCTTTCAGATTTGGGGAGTCTGTATTCTTCTTCGTGAGAGGCAAGAACTAGCAAATTCCTTCCTCCCATTTTACCCCGTTTTTCCTGCTTTCTTATTTTTCCTTCTACGTCTTCAATTGTCCCTTTTTTTTTGTGTTCTTCATATACAAGACAGTTACAAATTACACTTGACTGGCTGCGATACTATGAGGATTTATCTATTGAAGTTACTTGCTTCTACCATCACTCATCGCTTCCCCTGCTTTTGTAAAAGTACATCTGTAGTGCAGCAAACAACAAAGGGACTTTTGTAGAAAAACTAAGCATTAGGTCTGGTCCACCCCATCCCTGGGCAAAAGAACAGGACTGATTTAGGTTCTTACCTCCCGATAGTCAGAGATGCTTCTATAAATGTTGGTGTTAGGGATCTGACCCAGGAGGAGAATCTTAGTTCTGAAAGGAAATGTGTTTGTCTTTAGGTTGCAATTGCCTTACCTTGACATGGCTAATCTATTACTGAGACAAATTACCTGTGTGACTGAACAGTAACAATGAAGAAGGCAAACACTACAGCAATGAGTAGTCCAAGGTCTAGTCCCAGGAGAAGTGCAGCTAAGAACGTCACCCCCCAAATAACCTATGGAAAAAGGGAGGAAGGAAGACCATAAAAAAAAAAAAACAGAATTGAGGGCATCACTGGTCTTATCCCTTAATTCACCTTCATCCCCTCCCTCCGGACACCTGGGGCTTAGAGAACCAAGTCCACAGTCCTGTGGAGTGATTTCACCATCAACGATTGGTCCCAAGGCTGCCTAGCAATTCTTTGATGCGTCCTTGGTCATCTCTCTTCAATTTTCTCTTGAGTTTCCTTACTATGTGCAAAATAGTGCTCTTCAATTCTTCTTTTTTTTTTTAAGATTTATTTTTGCATACAAGCTGGGGTGCACGCCAGAGATGCGGGGCGGTGAGAGGGCTCACCAGAGACAGAGTGGGGAGCAGAACAGGCAGATCGACCAAAATACACTGCTGAGGGGAGCAGCGGGTGAGGCAGGAGAGGTCTGATGCATCATGTGGGAATCTCCCCGGTGAGCATCAAACTCACACCACAGCCTCCGACAGCTCCACAGCGCTGTGCTTAACCCATTGTGCCACCAGGGAGGCCCTCATATCTTTATAGGCTTTTTGAGGTAAGTAATACTACTTACAAGGCAAGCTAGAACACTCCCAAGTGGTAATTGCTATTCTAAGATCCAGGATAGTTATTGGGGATCTTTAACACCCTTTTTAAGCCCCTATCCTAGCAGGTGACTTGACTTTCATTCTCACAGAGAAGATAGGTCAAAGCTCCCTTAAATATTTATTTCCATCCACCACTTATTCCACCTACCACTCAACTTTCCCTCATTTTCTTCGGTCTTGTTGGAAGTGCTCTCTCTCCTTTTAGGACCAGAAGCTCTACCTGTGCACCAGTTCACATCCCCTTTTAGTTCCTGGCTCCCAAATTATTCTCTTTCATATTTTTCTGCCTGCACTGGATCCTTTTCCTCTCATCATCTCATATCTCCTCTTTCATTTCTAGCTTTTTCCTATTTATGTCCTCTAGCCTTGTGCTCCAGGCAAAAAGAGCATGCTCCATCATATTCTGCCTGGCAAGACCCCCCTTCTTTTTTTTAGGATTTGTCTCTCCTATCCTGGGAAACATTCACATTAACTGGATTAAAAGTTTTTCAAACATGCAATGTGCAGCAAACTTTTCTTTAAAACCAGATTTGTATGTAACTGTAATCAGTTCATTTCTTTTGATTGTACATAGTTGGAATGAGATCACAATATTTTCATGCACAACCGTGACTCCATTTTTTTAAGCACGAATAGAGTTCTAGGCATCAAAGAGTTCCTAGTTCTTCATGCCTTTTTGTGGCTGATCTCTCTTGTTTGTTCTCTTTTCCTCTCATCCTTCCCCACTGTCCTGCCCTACTTCAGCTGGAGCCTGTATACTTACACAGTCATATTGGTTCTGCTTCCACAGACTGGGTAGATGATAAATGGTTTCAAAGTAAGGTAGGAGGTTGCTCAGAATAATACCAGCCAGCACAGCCTGTGAAGAAAAGAGAAAGCCTGCTTCATTTTCCCTTGTTGGGTGAAACACCCAAATTTTCACAAATAACCACAAAAAGCTAGTCAATCTTGCCATTCAGAGCTATTCTGCATTGATAGTCTGTAACAGTGCCATGTCCGTGCTTCCACCAATTGTCTAATCAAATACATACACTTGCCTTCAGAGGAATTTTGCCAGATTTTTGGCTTGAGGCAGGGAATATGAGGAGGGAACATGTCTTTTCACAAAACAATTTGCAGTAAAATATGTTCTTTTCTTGACTATAAAAGTAAAACATATTAACTGTGCAAAGAAGAATTAAACTTATGCCTGATTTCCATTATCCAACAGATAACCATTGTTAACATTTGGACATGTTTTGTATTTTTTCCACAAAACTGGAACAATATTGAATATGTTATTTTGTATCCTGTTTTTCAAAATTTGTGTTGGCCCCCTTGCTAAGAAGTTGAGATGCTTGCTAGGATGCTCTGCCAATTACTCCAATAAAGATTTTGCAACAAGTCATCCACAGTCTCTCAGGGCTCATTCATAGTTTGAGACTCACAGAACTCCACTGTTATACTAATTCAGATATTCCACTGATCAGGTTGTGTTTGCATCTTCTCACCCAGAAATGTCCTAAACTAGATGTTCTAAAAATAACGATCTATCATGTTTAGCCAAAAGCGAGGGCAGTTCTGTTCTCAACATATTTATAGCAAGGAATGCTACCAACTTTTGCCACTTCCCTTTAGTGAATTCTGACCAATTTTTATTTGTTTGGCATTAAAAATGCTAATTTATTTTAGCTATAAAAAGAAAATATCACTGTTCAAAGTAAGTTAGTAAGTTACCCTCCAAAAATAGACTCTACGAGTTATGGCTCCAACGTGCTGTAGAAACTTAATTGCCAAGGTGATTTCTGCTGGAATCAGAGGACGCTTTGTGTGATAAACGCACACTTAATCTCACCTTCCATGCACAGATTCCATGTGTGGGTTCCAAGGCCCCTGAGTCACAAGAGTAGAGGGCAGCATCAACCTTGAGGTGGTTCTGCTCGACTGAAACCTGATATTCATCAGGTGGAACTGATGTGTTCAAAAGGATGCAGATAACCTTTGCATCTACTCCAGCTTCAGCATGGGGCCAGCCTGCTACCCCAGGAGAGAAGCCTCCTCCCATCTCCCACTGCACTCTCTCAAAATGGCTAAAGGGAACATGGAGAGAATTTAAGAGGAAATTATGGTCTCTGAGCAATGCCCTATGTCGCAACTTAGAACAAATTGATGATAGCCAATAATTCATGCCCCTGGCATCTCTAAGTCAATGTGATGGGTCTCATCCAAAGGGCAGAAGTGGCACCTAAGTACATAGGGCATCCTAGCTGACACAGTTAAAACTCAACTTTCAGACCCTGCCTTTCAGTGTTCGGAGCTAACCAAGAAGCAGTGTGGTAGCAAGAGGGGGTTTGAGTTCACATGGATTCAAAACAAGGCCTTCTGGAAACAGTTTAGGAAACAGATGGCATGAATGTGCAATGAGCTTCCAAGCTTGGGTTGGTAATGGGCGTTCTGGCATCTGAAGTCTATTTTGGTCGTTTTAAACTGAATCCATACTTATAAACCTTGCTTTATAGCTTCAGCAACAAAGGAAGACTAATGAGAAAGAGAATAATAACAATAATAACCAACGTTTCTTGAAAGCTTATTAGGACCTCAACAGTATATACACATTCTGTCCCAATCCCGTGAGGTAGATGCTATTATCTTAAAGGAAAGGGGCTAGAGATTGGCTGAGGCAACCTCTGGGGATCAGCTGAGTGCAGTTCTCCTTAGAGAATGCCCCAGCAAGATGCAGTGTGGAAAGCCAGTCTTTCTAACTCGGTTAATTGATCAGGTCTACTTACATTTGGCATTTCGTAGAAGAAGTGTTTCACTTTCACCATCAGGAGCAGCATCAAGCTTGCGCCTACCAGAGATGCAAACTGAGGAGACAGAGCCGGTTGGAGAGAGACCATCAGGAATGCACTGGTCCCTGTGTGCAGCTGAGACTGGGGCCTTTTGCTTGGTGAGAAGCATGCCATTTTTTTTTTCTTAAAGGGAGTTGAGTGTAACCATTCAGCATAAGTGCATTTCTGTTGAGCTGGTATTTTCAGCTCTTGTCAAGGTGCACGCATGATGAGTACTCAAGAAATACTTGTTGAACGAATGCACGAATGCGTTCTGAAAAGTTCCAAATTGTCTCAGGTAACTGAAGTTTTATTGCCATGCGTTTGTACTGTGAATGTGAAGTCTCCTAAAATCTGACTAGCATTCTCTCCTAATTCCCTTCTTGCACAGTTTAGAATGGAATCTACTAAGACTCCTCACTGTTGGCCCTAAAATCTCAACTATCTCACTTCCCATACCAATAAATATCTCACCCCTCACTCTCCTATTAGAGCTTGGATAGCTTTCCATTATCACTGAACTTTCATCTTAAAAATACAATGATAATCATTTCTGATTTTCCTACTTCAGTTTTGTCTGCTTCATTGCCATCACAAAAATTTACCAGATGAGTCATGGCGTGTAGCAGCTCTGGATCTTATCCCAGTTGGATTGACTACCCAGTGTGACCTGGTAAGGAGTGAATCTGATTTGGCAAGTATAGGTAGAAACTATGTAAAGTTCCTTTTACAGTCTTAAGGCTCTCTGGACATAGTCTTGAACTCATTCTTTCCTCTCTTGATAAATTTCCATTTAAGTTCCTAATAGTAAAATAAAATAATATGGAACAGTGTAATTTTCCACTGTGATGGGGAAAGGGGTAGAGAATAAAGCTGTAACTATATATCAAAACAATAGCATATACAAACAAGAATGGAAAGGGTCCTTCAAATCTAAACCATTAAATGATGCTTAGCAATGATTCTCTAATTTTCCTCTTTATTTCTTGGGTGTTGGCAGGGTAGGTAGGGGATAACTTCCTACTGGATTCCCTCTCACCACTCACTGCTGGTATTGCCTTATAAATGCATCACTGAAAATATGGCAATGAAATCAATGTTCTGCTTCCTTCTTTCCTCATCCCAGCTGATTCACAGCTAATAGAAGCACCCCGATTTGGAAAAGGTGAGTGGTGTGAAAGTTGTGTGGGATGAACAATTCAGGAAAATAGTTCACTGTACTGAAACTTAGGAGTTCCAATGGCTAACATTTTATACACTGTACAATGGGGACAGGTAACTGAGATCATAAACTCTGCCTGCCCATATACATACCCACCTGTTGCTGTATCTAATGTAAGGGTTGACATTGTAGAAAAAAACAGAAGCACCACTTTGATCAGCACAAGAAAATATATCAGGACTATCTCTTTAACTACTTCTTTCCTCCAAAATTCTTCTGATAATTTTTAAGGAAACAAAGACATGCAATGTCAAAATAAGTTATATAAAACCTAGAGTAAAATGAGTACAAACTAGACACTAATTTCCATAAAATTTGCTGCTGTTCAGAGAGAGTTGAGAGATCTACCAATAAATTGTGTTCCTCCCTTTGACTGCACCCAACGTAGTGGGGTTTGGGGTCAGAGGACCATCTTGGTGGCACTCTTAAGAGTCTCGGACTCAGTGTCTGAGTCTAAAGGCAGCAAGATTGTAGAACTTTCTATCTTATGCATATTTTGCTCTTCTGTTCTAATTTCCATCAATTTTCCAGGCTTTTTAAAACAAACACTCATTCTACCTTCTCTCTGGGGATTCAAGGCATTGTGAGTTCCTACAACCAGCCACTAAGACAGGCAGACCCTCAGACTTGAATCACTCCATAAATAGTGGGCTCCATGAAGTAAGATTGTCAAGTACCAGCAAGGCCACTAAGGACCTGGAGGAGGAATATCCCACTGACCGATACTGTGCTGGGCACTATTATATTCCCATTTAATTCTCACAACTAAAAGGCTAGTCTTCTCTCCATCTAACAGATGAGAATGAGAGCCTCAGAAAGCAAAAGTAACTTGCCCAAGGTCACACAGCTAGAAAGCATGGCTTTAATCCACCTGACCATTTGACTCCAAAATCTTGGCATAACATTCCCTGTTTCCTCTAAAAAGAACACAGTGTATTTCCTTTTTTTATAATCTCTCTTTTATAGCAACTATTTTTTAAGCATTCTTAGGATCCTAAGGACAAGACAGAGGTCAGTCCTTGGAAAACAGAGAATAAGGAAGGGAACCCAATCACAGAGAACTGGAAGCACAGTGGTCAAAACAGTATGTGCTGGAAGGAGTGAGGGACAGTCTGACTGACCACAAGTTTGGGACTCTTCACATTTCCCTATGTCATAGGCCTGCTGATGCCTCAAGCCCAGGCCATGGCTGAAATGGCTGAGAGATTTTGCTGCAACCAGTGAAAACAATTGGTTTCAGATGGGGAAAATTTAAATTGAAATCTGACCACATTTACATAGTTTGTATTTATGCTAGGTAAATAAAATGGTCCTTGATAACAAGAGGTTTAGCACCTAGTTTCTTTTTCCTGTACTTCTGAGGAACTTTGAAGAAGCCGGGGTATCCTCAGGCAGAGTGAGTCAAAAGCCCCAAGAAGGTAGGAGTAGAGAGAACATCCCGCTGCTGTGGGATAAAGAAAGTTGAATGAGTCTCAGAGGTTCTTGCCAGTCCACATCAGAAGCTCAGGGTGGAGTTTCAATATATAGGGCCAGGGGTCAGAACAGTCTCCACTTGTGCCAGCAATTCACACTGAGCACATGAAGGTTTCAGGGATGAGTTTACTAGCATCACTAGGGAAATGACTCCCTGTGAAGAGTAACTCACCAGAGCAAGATGCCTATCCTATGGTAGGGGAGGCAGCTGCTCAAGAGAACAATGCAGCAGCATAAACCAGGAGAGCCATAGGCTGCCTTTGAGGCAGGCTCTTAGTCCTATAGGTGAAAAGCAACATTGAGCTGAACTGAAGCTTATCTTCCTTCCTCCATGTATACATTTCCTAGCTTTCTTTCACACTCCATGAAAGTAGAAAACCCAGAAATAAAGCCACACATATATGGACAACTAATATTTGACAAAGGAGCTGATTAGGAGAAACTTTTTGTACTCTATACTACTGATAAGGAACTGATCACAAAGATCTACACAGAGCTCACACAACTCAACAAAAACAAAGCAAACAATCTAGTCAAAAAATGGGCAGACAATATTATCCTCAATGGTGAGAAGCTGAAGGCCTTTCCCCTAAGATCAGGAACAAGGCAAGGATGTCCACTCTCACCATTACTTTTCAATATAATACTGGAAGTCCTAGCCAGAGCAATTAGACAAGAGAAAGACATTCAAGGGATTCAAATAGGAAAAGAAGAAATTAAACTGTCTCTATTTGCAGACGATATGATA
>PVIJ01014612.1:0-39905 GCA_004024925.1 Scalopus aquaticus
GGGGGAGGAAGGATAGAGGGATGGAGGGAAGATGACAAATGGCAAACCACTCGTTGTGACTGTGCACCAGGCTGAATGCACAGGAGTTTCTTGTTTCTTGTGTTATTCCTGAAACTCCCCTGTACATAAAGAAGACTAGACCTGAACTTGGCTCTTCTGCCCCCTTAGGTATCCCGTGGTCGGGGGGTGCACTCTGGCGGGGTCGCCTCAGCCGCAGCGAGCGACAGGCCTTGTTCTCTGACACATCTGTTCTTTCGTTTACTCTCCTGGATGGTACAGATGGGGCTGAATGTGAGTTTTTAGTTTCAAAAATCGAAATGGGGTTATTCGAAGTCGTGGGATCCTATCGAATGACTCCTTTAATCATCCAGTTCTTGCCACGGGGCCTTGTGCGAGGGTTTCGTCTCCGGCCTTTACTGTATTTTGACTGCGGTATTGTTTTAGCTGCTCAGCTGTGTAGTGTCTGTCAGGCCTTCCAAAAAAACGCTTGAAGATATTTCATTCGGCCCAAGCCCCGCACGGCCTAACCTTCCTCTAATTTCCCTGCAGGATATTGGGGAGCTGGAAGGGTGTTGGGAGACCAGGCTTTCAGCGGGCCTGGGTGAAATATGAACACTACATTTGTCACTGTTCCCGGGAAGATCCCGGCCGCCAGGCGGGACAAAGCTGCCCCTGGGCAGGAGCCCCAATCCAAGCGCCTCTGGTGCTGTCAGGGTGCGGCAACACCGGCGGCTCTCGGCGGCCTGGATCTCCGCAGCACTGAGACTGGAGCATTCGTGGACAGACTTGGGGTGATGTAGCCACCACTTTCTGTTGCATAAGAGGCACCCCCAGATGTCAGTGGCTGAAGCAGTGCGGTTGTGGCTGCTGTGACCCATAGGCGGCACCTCCGCGCCCCCCAGCACCGGCCCGGCTGGGGCACCCCACGTCTGTTCTTACTCCAGGTGGAGATTGAAGGAGCATCCTGGCCTCTGGCCTCGGCTTCTTTCAGCAGGGATGGGGAGAGCAGAGTGACCGTCACACAATGTACAGATTTAAGACTCTGCTTGCACCTCGTAGCTCGACACACAGTGCCAGTGGGGTGGACCATGCCAGGAGTGAGGGGCATGAGCCAACACAAATGCCCTTTCTTCACAGAGAAAGATACCTTGGGGTCTCCCTGGGGGTGCAGGGGTTAAGTCTCAGCACTATGAAACTGTCAGCAGCCACTGCAGCACGAGTTTGATCCCCGCCAGGGAGCTTCCCACAGGACGCAGCAGACCTCTCCTGTCTCCCTGCTGCTCCCTCAGCAGTGTGTTTCAGTGAATCTGCCTGTTCTGCTCCCCACTCTGCCTCTGGGGAACCCTCTCACCTCCCACACCTCTGGCCTGCACCCCAGCTCTTGTGTGCACAAATAAATACATCTTTAAAAAAAATAAATTATTGATAGAAATAAGAGGGGACATGACGTTTGTTTCCCTTCCTCTGGACAATTTTTTTTTTTTATTTCTGGGGGCTTCTCATGACCTGCAATCATTGTGTTTTAAGTGCTTTGGACCTCCCAGGCCGTCTGAACTGGGGTGTGATCTGTGAGTGGGATGGCTGCCTCTGCCCCCTCTGTGCCCTCTGCCCCCAGGACCGGTTCTTTGGAGTTCTAGACAAGGTGGGGGCAGACACGCGGGTCCCACCAGGGGCGAGGCTGGACACTGCAGTGCTGCCGTGGTGTGTGGGCCCAGGCTCTGATGGAGGAGATAGAATGCAAAATAAGATTAGAACTAGACCCACACAAGGAAGTGGGGGTAAAGAAATCAACATAACCATGAGCACAATCCCTAGGTGCCAGCTCCTAAGTTACAAAGCACAGGGAGGAGCTAGAGGGCAGTCTAGGGGCAAAGATATGGAGATTGAGCCCACTGTAGAATCTCTGATCTCTCTGCTAATTCTAGTGAGCCAGCAAACAGACAGCCATCTTCAAAGATAAGCCCCTCCCCACTGAAAGAAGGCTGTATCAGCACCATCCCTGCAAGAACTCGGGGCAGCCATTTCTCTGCCCACCTGTGCCTATCCAGGTGCTTTCCTTTACCAACTCTGTCCCCCTGCAGGGCAGCAGCCTGCCTGTCTACCCGTGACCTGCACCATGCAGGCCTCTCTTAGCAAACCTGCCCCTCGGCGGGGCAGCTTTTTCTGCCCGCTTGTGCCTGTGCAAGTGTCCCTTACTTCCTTGCCCTAATAAACCTGTCCTTTAAGTATAACTGAGTCTCCGTCTCGTGGAGCAACTTGCCACGTGCCATCGAAGGGAGCTCTGGGGAAACCTTCCCCAGGGTGGCCCCAAGGACCCGCTCCACTCTCCAATCCATCGGCTCTAAAATGACATCGGCTCTCCCAGGTGCCTTCCAGGTGAGCCTGCGGCCCTGGGCAAGGCAGCCACGAGGTGCCCGTCCCTGCTTTGGCGAATCGTCGATGCTTCCGCACGCCGCCTGCCCACTGTGCTCTGCGGAGTACAGTTGAGCCAGAGAATCTGGGCCCACCGCCCAAAAGGAGGCCACGCCTTGCCTGTCCGCAAAGCACAACCCTCACGGCGTGTCCGCAGAGGCGGTTGGGTCGGCGTATTATGGCCATCCCTGCCAGGCCAGCCCAGTTTGGTGACTTGCAAGGCGCGGGTTGCCCAGTGCCTGTGCCAGGGTGGCGTGGCCCTCCCAGTCCACCATGTCTGCGGGTGTGACCAAGGGGGAGCTTGCAGGCCCTGCGGGCGCCATCAAGCTCAGCGTCTGCACAGATTCTCCCATTGTAAGTCACTGAGCATTTCGAGTGTGCTATAAACCTACAAAAGCTTGCCCAGATCGCTGAGATGGCCGCTTGGCAGGAACTGGCATCATTTCTATTCCCCATGGCACAGGATGGCACAGGGCCCAGCACGCATGGCGGGGCTGGCCGTCGTGCCGACCTGTGTCCAGCACAGCTGGCCTCTGCCCTGCGCTCCCAAACTGCCTGTGGCCCTAAGGACAATTCTTTATATTTTTACTCTACAGCTGGGATGGCTCGAAGTTTGGAAAAATTTCTCTTAAGCTATTTAAGGCATGGCTGCTCATATTCCACGAGTTCATGCCAAGGAATACTGTTTCATGGCTCGTAATGGCAAGGAAATCAAGGTTTGCCTTGGTGTTAACCCATATGGCCAGTTTATTGTGCCCCATTAAGAGGGAGTTGTGTTCAGAGCAGCTGGAAATGAGCTAAATGTTAGCTGAGGAAGTGCAGGCAGCTGTCCAAATGGACATTAGGTGCTGAAAGCAGGAATGCAGGTTTCTGTTGAATCCATAGCCGTGTCCCGCTCGCCTTGCTGTTAGAGTTCTTCGAATTTACGCAGAAGTTTATTCCTTTAAACGACTTAGAACACTCAACTTGGGGTAAGCGGGTTTCCTCAACAGTCTCCAGCCAAAGCTTAGTTTATCTGGTCTGGCTTTACTTCACAGCGGGGCAAGCTTTTGTGCTCTCTCTCTCTCGGAAGAAAATCACACCAGATACGTAGCCATTTCAAGGAAGCGTTGCGGTGAGAAGCTAATGGAGGCGCTGACTGGGTGGACACGCAGCTGGCTGACCTCTAGCTGCCTCGGAAATGGTGCATAATAACAAACGCGGCTGTTCAATGACAAATTGATTTCTCCATCTGGGAAGAAATTGGTATCTGGTTCCAGGCTTTGGTGACCTCTGGGTCCACTGCCAACTTCTAGTTTTGTTTCAGTAACACCGTGTTAAACCCTACAGCCAACTTCTGACCTTTTAATACTGAGGATTCCAGCAAGCACATTTTGAGCTTAGCTGTAGCGGCAGAGTATTTTTTTTGAAAGCTGGCCTATTAGAGACTTCACTTTGTATGGAGCGATTTTAGCCAGTCAGCAGTCTTACCACAAATTCTTTTCTTAGGAAAGTAACTAACTAGTGCTTCTATTCCTAGAATAAAGAGTGGATTAGAAAGCCGAGTCACTGCAAATAAGGCAGGTAGCAGGAGAGAAGAGATGTGGGTGATACATTAAGAAGGAAAACTTTCTGTTCGCCATCATGCCCCACGCTGTTGTGTATAATTATTAGCTGCAAAATAGCACAGCTTGAGCAGTATTATTGCACATTAAAGAACATTTCACTTATAATTATGGAACGAAAAGAAGCGTTTACAACTCACCTACCGAAGCATTAACTTTGTGTATGTAAGAAAATATTTTAAAAACCTCTTCATTAAAAATCTGCAAATAGGGGACTTTCTTTTTCCGTCTCATGGACGCTCTCCTTTTTTTCCCCTGACATGTTGAATTACCCCTTAAACTTTCCTTTTAATTAAAAAGCAGCATAAAGCTGGAAGGGGGTAGGACACCAAGGAAAGAGGGGAGCTGTGTGCTCGTCAGATGAAATAAGTATTGGATGCACGAGACAGACTGGAGAGTGAAGGCAAGGCAGCGGTCTGTTTTCCAGCGGTAGAGACGCGCCGGCGCTCAGGAGCAAGAACAGGTTATGATTTCTGATCGGTGCTCATGATTTTTGCACGAGAAAATGCTCTGGAAACCCATGCCACACGGGAACCAGATACCAATTTCTTCGCCACGTCAACCACCACATGGGGCTCAGTCAGCAGCATTTCAAGTTCTGTCGCTGGAGAGTTTAGCTGCTCTGTGCAATTCACTGCCAGTTCTTGAATAAAACCTCCTGTCCCTTGGATCTCCAGAAGGAGGGCGCTGGAGTCTGGGTGTGCATTGTGTCTTCGTGTTTGTGTGTTATTTGTGTACAAAAACATATTTTCGGTCAGACACACATATTGACGGACTCTTAGGTGTCAAAGATTCTGCTGGATTCTAAGGACACAGTCATGAGTATGCTATTATTTTTTAAAGGATTTGTTTTTATTTATTTATGCACGCAAGAATTGGGGTGTAGGCCAGAGGTGTGGGGAGCGGGGTAAGAGGATTCCCCAGAGACAGAATGGGGAACAGAACAGGCGGATCCACTGAAGTACACTGCTGAGGGGAGCAGCGGGGAGACAGGAGAGGTCTGCTGAGCCATGTGGGAAGCTCCCTGGCCGGGGATTGAACTCGTCCTGTAGTGGCTGCAGATAGCTTCATAGTGCTGAGACTTAACCTCTGCACCACCAGGGAGGCCCCATGAAATACTAAATAAAAGCACTCTCTACCTGCTTTCTCCAAAATATGGCTTTTTTAGTTAATGCAGGGTTTAGAACACACCCCCACATAAACAAACTACACATACACACACATCCCACACACAACAAACACCCATGCAGACACACCCGCACACATACACACTCACACACCACACACATACACACATACAACCTTACACACACAACCTAACCACACAACCTCACACACATACATACCAGGCACATGAGCTCTTGTTAGATCTGCTTTGTGCCCTGTGGTGTAAATATTCTCCTTCTGGAATATTCCCTAATACACCAGTACTCCCTCAGTCTCCTTCCTGAGGGCAGTGGGCTCTGTGGAGAAGAGCAGGCTGAGTGGGGCCGAGGCTCCCCCACCGTGCCCTGCAGCTTCATCTCCCGCATGAAAAGAGCGTCTGGTCCAGCCTCCCAATACATCGTGTCTCTAGATTCGCTGCCCTGGGGTTTCGTCAGCCCCTTGCCCACTCCCTTGGGACGTGGGGTCCTCAGGGGCATCTGATGTCCCGCTCCTCCTTCCAGGGCCTGGGGGAGAAGCTTGTGTCTCAGCCAGGAGCTCCTCTCTTGGAGCGGGCGGGGTGGGCGGTGTGGTGGGGGCAGTGGGTCCTGGGGTGGGGCCAGCACCTCCCACCCCAAATAGCAACTCGTGCCCGTGGGGTCCCCCATGAGATGGGGCTGTCCTGTCCACTTCACAGCTGAGGCCAGCTGATGGGGCTGTCCGGTCAGATTGAACAACCTCGCCCTGGCTAGGTGGTGGTCCTGAGACCCTCATGGTGCCCCCGCCCTGGCGCTGGACTCCTGGGGAGCGGCCAGTCACCTCTCTCCCAGACTTGGGTCGAAGGGCTGGGGCGGCCTCGGTGATTTCATCTGAGGTCCTTGACTGTCAGCAGCTGTCCTTCAGCTTGACGTGGCTCTGCTGGCCGTGGGCCTCAGTCCTGCTGGGGACACCCGCTGTGAGGGCATCGGGAGAGTGAATTGGTCGGCCCTTCACGCAGCTGGCCATCACCTGAGGCCTTGGCTGTGCTAATGCAGGAGGCCCTTGGGAGCGTGGGTGCAGGGCAGGCAGGCCTGTGGTGGACCCCCAGAGTGTGGTGTGGATGGCTATGGTGGAGCGATCAAAGAGGAAGAGACCTCGAGGGATGCCAGAGACAGCCCAGAGTCCTGCCTGGGGGTGAAGATCACACACCTGCGGTCAGCACCCCCCGGCTGAGCCGGCCAGTCTCTGGGACACAGTTCACGGAAAATCAATCACATCTAAGTGGATTCACCGGCTGCGGGGCAGCGGCTGTTTGAACGAGCTGCAGCTGCCGGCTACGAAAACAGCCCAAACGCGGCCTCAGGGCTCAACCCTCAGTTCCAAGAGGGGCAGGACCCAGGCTGGCCGCCCAGGCCTCCCCGGGAGCAACAGTGACAGCGGGAGGACCTCTGGGTGCCCAGGACAGGGTACCCCAGAGCCCACAATCACTGGGTGTTCTGCCTGCTCACTGACACCCGGTCTCTAGGAGCTGGAGTCACTGGTGCCGCGCATTCCCTGGGGGCTCTGGCGCCCTCGGCCCCCGTGCAGGTGAGTGCTGTCCCTCTCCAGACGCAGCTCCTGGATTCGGCTGGTGCAGTTTAGCTTGGCCTGGTGCCGCCTTTGTAGAAACAGCGTCCCATGGATGCCCCTTCTGAAGTCACATAGATCATTCCCTTTGGTTTGCTGTGTTTTGCGGTTCGTGGAGCTGACATCTGTGACCGTCCCCCATTCCTCTGGCCGGTGCTTGTGCTGGGGTGGCCGCGCCCATGATGCTCCCTGGGGCTCTCCCATATTGCAGAGCTCCCTCCGCCCCGCGCGCCCCCGCCGCCCCGCGCGCACCGGGCACGGTCTGGGCTGTAAGCCCTGGGCCAGGGCGCAGGCAGGCGGGTGGTAAGTTCTCTAACTATTGCCAGCCTTTCTCCCGAACCTTTTGCATATTTCCGCTATCACCAGAGTCCACGAGAGGCCTGCTCCTCTAAATCCGCCTCAGCTAGTCCTGGAGCTGTGCTTTCCGCCACGCTGCATCTTGGAGTGTGGCCATGTCTTCTGGTGACTGATAAGGCGGATGTTTCTACAATCATTGTCCGTTCGATTTGCTTCCTCTGTGAACTGTCTGTTGGTTCCTCGTACTGCATTTTCTTTTGAATGGCTCTTCTTTTTCTAATTGCTTGAGAGATGCTCTGTATATACTCCGGCTTTTTGGTTACGTCGTCTCTCCCTTCTTGGGTCTCCGTGGTGGCGTCTGATGGGAAGAAACTCCTAATGAAGTCGGCTATGTCCGTCTGCCCCAGCGCCTCGTGTAGAGACCATTCCCTGCCTTCGTCGTTGTAATTTCTTTGGGACATTTTCCCTGAAAGGTTAAGACTGGCCTCTCAGGTCCAGTTTCCCGTGGGGTGCTCCTTCCTCCCAAGGGCACAGGGCTCTGGATTCCGGGTGTCTGTTCTGCTTAGAGGCCCCTGCGGTGCCGCCCGCGGGCCCGCCCCCACCACGGTCCTGCTGGCGCAGCTGCGCCTGCTCCTCCGCCCCCGGCTGCCCTGCGGGGCTTTGAGTTTCCCCACGAGGGCAGCAGCGTGTGGAGCGCCTGAAGGTGCCCCAGGACCCCGCTGCTCTGCATCTCGGGAGGCCTGGCCGGGCCCGCGGCCCTCTCCTCGCAAGGCCGGCTCGGCGTCCGTGTGGACACGAGCCCAGGACACGGCCAGCAGGGCCGTCGATGGTCGCCACGCGTCTGTGAGCTGGGGAGCCTTTGCCCCAGTGTGAAGACTTATTGTCAGTTGAGGGCGCAGGATGTGGAGAAACAGCACACCTTACGCTTACTTAGTACGCGGTGCTTTGGAACGTGAGGAACGCTGAGAATTAGTTTGTTTTTTGTAAATCGGTAATTTTTTTTGGTACTTTCTTTCTTTTCTTTTTTTAAAATTCCTGTCCTGGAGGGCCTCCCTGGTGGTGCAAGGGGTTGAGTCTCAGCACTGTGAAGCTATCACCAGCCACTGCAGCACGAGTTCGATCCCCAGCCAGGGAGCTTCCCACAGGGTGCAGCAGACCTCTCCTGTCTCCCCGCTGCTCCCCTCAGCAGTGTCCTTCAGTGGATCCACCTGTTCTGCTCCCCACTCGGTCTCCGGTGAACCCTCTCACCCCCACACTTCTGGCCTGCACCTCAGCTCTTGTATGCATACATAAATAAATCCTTACCAAAAAAATGCCTGTCGTGGAATTGAGGCTATGGAGGAAGCTGCCTCCACCCCCTCCATGAAGAACGGCTGGACCCCTTCCTGGTCTTGGCTGACGCCCCACATTTACCCTTCATGTGTCCCCTTTGGAGTACCTGGGCGTGTCCTCATACCTGGGTCATCTGCATCCTTTTCATCACCAGTGCTCCACACTGACTAGTGGCTTTCGGGGGCTCCCCTTGGCTAGCCGTCCACCTAGATCCTCGTGTCCACACAGCTGGGCGTACCCAGTTTCACCTCCAGTGCTACCACTTTCTGTCTCTCTGCTGCATGGCAGGCTGAATAATAGCCCCCCAAGGTGCCCATGTCTGGGTCCCCAGAACTTGGCTATTGTGTGGTCAAAGGGCCTCTGGGGCTGTCACCAAGTTAAGGGCCTGGAGATGGGGGGGCTGCTCCGTGTCACCCAGCTGGATCCAGAATCATGGACATGGGGTGCAGAGAGGGGAGGTGTTGTGAAGACAGAAGCAGGGACCCGAGAGATGTGGCCACGAGCCGATGGGGAGCAAAGCAGCCTCTGCAAGAGGGAAGAGGCCTGAGCTAGATCTCCCCTGAAAGCTTCCAGAAGGAACCAACTCAGCTACTCCCTGACTTTAGGCCAATATGATTCATTCTAGCCTTGTGACCTCCAGAACTAGAAGAGAATAAATTCGTGTTGTGTTAAGCCTCTAAATTTGTGCTAATTTGTTCCAGCAGCAATAGGAAACGAATGGGCTGCACTTTCATCTTGGTTGGGCGGTTTCCTCTTTCAATTATCCATTTTTGTAAAATGACATGTGGGCTTATTCCTGGGAGGCAAGGAGGCAAGCTTTGCTCCCTGCGCGTGAACTGAGGAGCAGATGTGCAGTCTAATCGTTAGCAGATTTTGAAAGAAGTGGAGGGATTGGTCACTGTCCACAATGTTCATCTATTACTTCTGTCTTGATTTGTGGGCAGCAAAGCCCCCGGTCCATTCAGTTACTCATAGTAGATACAGAAATGTGAACTACTTTGCGGCCGGGTGGGTGTTATTGAACCTGTAATACTATAATTTGTGCACAAGAGACTCTTGAAAAACGAAGATCATCTTCGGTATTTGTTATTCGGTGTTCCGACTCAGAAATATGGAATGTCTATCTACTTAGATGATCAATACCTTTCAATAAATTTTTATAATATTTTTATCAAATACTGAATTTTTTTTGTTTTGAGAATTCTATTTTGTTGACATAATCATGCCATCTCTTCTAAACTGCATATTGGAGCTTTACTCATGTCTAGAATTGCAATTTATGTATGCATATTGGTATTTTGTCCATCAGTTTTACCAAATTGTCTTATCAAATAAAAATAAAGATAGATTTTGGTAATATTCTATTTGGGCCGCAATATCTAAGAGTAATAGCCGTCATCTTCTCTTTCCTTATATGCTTTTAATATTTTTCTTCATTTATTGTGTAGGTTAAGGTCTGTAAAACAATCTGAAATAGACCACATATTAGTGGGCAGGCATCTCCATTTTATTATTGATTTAAAGGAAATTATTTTGATTCTTTTCACTATTTCAAATGGCACTATATGTTGACAATACACTACTATCAAGATTAAGGGAGTTCTCTTATATTCCAAGTTCTATAAACTAACATGTAGCTAATTTTTCTAAATGTTTAGTGCAGTGTTGAAAATATCAAAATTCCCAGTGGTGGCTATGTTTTTTGACATTAATGCATTAGATTAAATTTGTTAATTTTATTGGTCAAATATGATACATCTTGAAATAGTTTGCCTGGTAGTATACTAACAGAGCTATATTAAAACTGCTTCTATGAATGTAGATTTTTAGATCTCTCCTGTGATACTGGCATGCTTTGCCTTATACATTTTAAGGCAGTGTTATTAGAGGCATATGAATTTAACTCTATTTTTATTTATCCAGTGAGATAAGCTATCTAATGCAATGTTTTTATTGTGGCCTTATGACCTATCTTGTCTAATGTAATAAAAGTATCCAGTTTTGTTACTTTCCTGATATATATTTTACATACTTTCAACTTGTTAATACCCTTTAAGTATATGTCAAGCAGAATATGGTTGGAATTATTCAATTCTTCCCCACATAAACATTGCCTTTTCTCCATAAAGTTTAGTTCATCGATAACTGATTTTGAGTTATGATGCATTGGTATCTATTTCTACTATGCTAACTGAAGTTTTACTTTTTTACTTGTCCTGCTTTTATCATTTCTTTTCTGGTTTTGATGTTGCTTCTTTGATTTAAATTTGCTTTTCTTTCTTCTTTCTTTTCTTTTCCTTCTACCAGTTTAATATTGTGACATACTATATATACACTGGAGTAGACACTGGCATACTCTGTTTACCATGTGCATTTAACCTAATGAAAATCCAATGTTAATTAATACCTTTCTATTATCCCTCTAAATATAAGAATATATAGGAGAGGTTTAAATTCAATTATAGGCTCTTTTTGTTTCTGGATTCTTGGTTGCAAACAGAGTGCCTGGTACGCAATGAGAGCTTAATAAATACTTGTTGAATAAGTAAACATTTAAAGTTTTTTCTAGATTTGGCTATACTTAACCATAGTTCCTGACAAATCCCCATGAAACACAGGCTATAATAACCCTCTGTGATTTATTTTTTAAAATTAAATGTCTCAAATGTCTCAATGGGAAAGGCAGTATAATGTTTATGAAACTTAATTATATTTTTATCCAGCTATAAGTAGAGTGTGGATTTCAGTGTTTGGCACAGCGAAGACCCAAGTGGCCAGATGAGGGTCGATTTTTGGTGATATAGGATTTAGTCCTTGTTTCCAGAAATGATGAGTGAAGTAAGCTCTTGAGAAATAATTGCTAGTAACCCTTGTTCTGGACAACACTAGCTTTTCCCACAGTGGGTGGAGATAGACTTAGAAACACCAGCTGTCAGACTGCCCCACTCCTTTCCAACTCCCTGGGGCTGAAAATAGGGGATGGGAGCTGACCCCACTCTCTCTCATGCCTCCTGTAATTAAGGAGGCACCATTGTTCATGGACCAGCAGCTGGGCCTCTAGGACTTTGGCCTTGGAAGTAAACTTGGGCCCAGAAACCTTGCTCAATGCCAGGGTTCACTGTCCAGAAAAACTCAACCAAATGTACTTTCACATGTGGTCTAATATAATTTTGACAAAAATAGTTTTGAAGGCTCAGTTCAGCTTGTGTTCTGCCTCCTCTAAAGACTTTCCCCTAAATCTCCCAGGTTTCAGTGATGCTTCCCTTATTGGAATTCCCTTACTCTTGGGGTGCACAACTCCTCAGGGGTTAGCCCTAAAAGCCCATGTCCAGTACCTTCTCATTCTCTGGGACACTGTTACTAAGAGTTACTGATGCCATTCCTTGGAAACATCCGCAGGAGAGCCAGGATGATCGTTCTGGGGGAAGAGGTCTGGAGAATGAGGAGGAGAGGTCTTGGGAGCTGCTGGCCCTGCACCACCCGGTGCCCGGCTTCCCTCAGCCCCGAGTCACCTTGGGGCTTGATTACTCCTTCCTCCTGCAGAGGAGAGCTCGCCCTGCACACAGCCCTGTCTGCTTCCCCCCCCGGGGGGGGGCGCACTGATAGGGCTGGGGCAGCGGGCTTGTAGTTGTCTCCACCTTTCTCCCCTCACAAACACTCACGCTCTCATCTTCCAAACTCGCTCTTTGTCCCAGTCCTTCTTGATGTCTTGCTTACCTCCCATCTAGCCAGGCAAGACCTGTATGTGCATTTCTCTCATTTAATTTTCAACTAATTTTCCTAAGTGTTTATTCCAGTAGTGGGCATTGGCTGGAGATAAAGGACTACTTTTACTCAGATACAAAAGGCAAAAATATGCACGTCTCTGTGCAATGGGGAAGTCGAAACAGAAACAGACTCTTACAAGGGACTGTGGCGTGTTCTCGGAAGGGGCGTATGGGACACTTGGCGCCAAGGTCGCTTCAAGGGCAGCGGTTCTCTTCCAGTCTGGGCTGTTCTCTTCCAGTCCTGGCATCAGGAGAGCTGTCTTTCGTGGCAGGTGCTTTGTGACTGTGTGTGATGAATGCAATAGTTGGTGTGGATGCTGTAGAGATAGAACTTGGGGTGACGATCAGAGAAAGGAGTTGATGAGAAGTTCAAAGCACTTAACAGCCAGTTATGAAATGCTAACACGACGCGGTTTTGTTTTGGGGTAAGACTAGAAAACAAGCATCTGAAAGGGTTTCTATGAGCAGACATGTGTTACTTTGGGGAAGCACTGGATGCTTCCTATGAAGCCACAGACACAACCCACGTTGACTCCAGTGTTCTGGCACATTCCATCATGTCGTTGCAATCAAAGCTCCCAGAGGCTATAAATGTGGGGGCCACGAGCGAGCCACATCCAGTGGGAGGGGCTCTCCCACCTGCATTTCCCTGGCTGTTTGGACCAGCTTTGATTTGCTCTTAATTGATGATACAATAAAAGGAGATAAAACAGCAAATTCATGAAGTTTACAGATGGTGCTTATCTAATCTGAGTAAGACTGGTAAGCATTCATCTGGCTTCAAAGATGTTGGAAATAATTTTAGAAAATGGTAAAAAGCAAAAAACAAACCAAAAAATACCCCAACAAAACACTACCCAAAAATCAAACTATTTTTTATTAGGGAAATTGGCTGAAGAAACTCTAGAAGTAGACACTTTGCTAAAGGAAGGACACAGAGACAGCAGGGAACTTGGTGTTGGTCTAGAACACCTTGACAATGAAATGAGTTTTGACATGTGTGACTTCATACATAAATGTTACATTCTAGAGTGTATCCTGGGCACACTTTGGACATATTCTCTTCGAATTTTATGTTAGTGGGAAATTTGTTTTATTGAAAAATCAGTGGTAAATCGCTGGATTGGACTGCTTTAGCACAGTAGCTACAAGTTCTAATTTATATATTTTTTTACTTTGTATTTTGACATAATTTTAGACTTGTGGAAAAGCTGTACAAACAATTCAAAAAAATACCTGTCTACCCTTCATCCAATCCCTCAAATGCTAGCATTTTGCCCCATTTGGTTTCTCACTCTCTCTCTAAACTTACATGTTTTTTCTCCTGGACCACTTGAGAGCAAACTGCAGGTGTGATTCCCATTTACCCTAAATACTTCATTGGTGAGGTACTAAAAACAAGGACATTCTCTTTTCCAAAATATGAGTCAGGAATTTTGACGCTGGTGTTATACCGCAGCTCAGCTGTAGGTCTTATTCACACCCCCCCACTGCCCCGTTCTCCCCATCATGCCCTTCGTAAGATAAAGCCCCCGGGACAAGAGCTGAGCTCAGCACCGACTCCTCACCCGGGCTAATCTACGGCGGCCCCTTAGTCTTCCCTCGCCTCTCACGGCCTTGCTATTTTTAAGGTGCAGTCGTTCATTTTATAGACTGAACCTCCATTTGGATTTGTTTGCTTCCCATGATTCGTTCCCATGATGTATTTTTTTGCATATCATGGAAACGATGCTGTGCTTTTCAGAGAGTTTTCTACCAGGAGGCCCAGGGTGTTGGCTGACTGCCCTGTTTCTATTTTTCTTTTTTTTAAGATTTATTTATTGATGCATCCAAGAGCTGGGGTGCAGGCCAGAGGTGTGGGGGGTGAGAGGATTCACAGAAACAGAGTGGGGAGCAGAACAGGCGGATCCACTGAAATCCACTGCTGAGGGGAGCAGCGGGGAGACAGGAGGGGTCTGCTGCGCCCTGTGGGACGCTCCCTGGCCGGGGATCAAACTCGTGCTGCAGTGGCTGCGGACAGCTTCATAGTGCTGAGACTTAACACCTGCGCCACTGGGGGAGCCCCTGCCCCATTTCTTGTGATAACTGGTATGGACTTCTACTGGGAAGCTCTGTGTGTTACAACAAAGTTACTTCAAAGGTGCTGTTTTTACCTTTGTAACCAGGACATGTGTATGGGGAGATGCTCAGAGATGTTGTAATCACCCCGTTACTGAACACCCACCCTCAGGTTTCAGGTCATTAGCAGCTGAGTCATCACCCCGATAGTGGCCAACGGTGCTGTCTGGCTTAACCTGCTCTCTCACCCCCCCACACACTGGTGCAGACTATCAGTCAGGGTGAGGTGGTATCCTTGTTTTTGTTTGCATTATGGTGGTGATTTCAGCAGAATTCTCAGCAGCAGAAGCGTTTTCTTCGAAGCGCTGATTTTCCCGCTGTGTGTGTTTCCCTCCCCAGAGTGTGCCCGCACAGAACAATGCCTTTCAGAGACCACCTGCATGAACAGGCTGCATTTATGGGTCCTCTTTGCAGCCAGAGTGCCTTTCATGTTGCACAATACTAGATTATGTCTGTCTCATGGTAAATGGGGCCAATCTCTGGCCTGGAGCTAGCACCCCCCCTTTCATCTTCTGTGAAGTTTTTCTTGAACTTCCCTTGTATGGGATTGTGTACTGGGGGCTATTTTTCTACTGATGGGTAATTTAAAGTTGGGGTATTACCTATCGTCTAGTTAGGATGTATGTCTGGCTTTTTAATTATAAAAACCTACTTACAATTAGGAAAGCCTCAGGGTTTTTAGGTCGTTAGACAGAAGAACGCGGCAAGGTCAAATGGAATGGGATGCACCCCATTAAGTGAATGGATGGTTTTAGACTTTCACCTCACCTACACTGGGGTTCACTTCTTTTATATCCTTTCCAAAACAAAAAAAAACAAAAAAAACTCACATTAAATGTTTAAATCACTGTGACTGAAGACGTGATCTCTGGAGTTAGAATTCTTGAGTTCAAATTCTAGCCCCAACACTTATATGTTATTTGTGCTTCTTGAGCCTGCTCCTGGGAGAAGCAAGTATGATTATACCTGACTCACGGAGGTGTGCTGGAGTAGGTGAGATGACCTGCAGACAGCCTTTGATAATGCCATAAACTAATCTAAGCATGTTCTAATATTTTTAAAAGCCACAGAAGATTAAATTATTTTACCTAGGGGCCTTCCTGGTGGTGCAATGGGTTAAGAGCAGCACGATGAAGCTATCTAGAACCACTGCAACATGAGTTCGATCCCCAGCCAGGGAGATTCCCACATGGCGCAGCAGACCTCTCTTGTCTCGCCCGCTGCTCCTTCAGCAGTGGATTTCAGTGGATCCACCTGCTCTGCTCCCCACTCTGTCTCTGGTGAAGCCTCTCACACCTCTGGCCTACATCCCAGCTTGAATGCATAAATAAATCTTTAAAAAAATAAATTATTTTACCTAAAGATGGTCGATTGATAATCGCTATCACAAGTGTTTGTCTCTGCCACTGTCCTCTTAATGCTTTGTGGTAACCTCAATGAAGAATTAGAATTCTTGTTTTTAAACTTTGCAGGTTGACCCAAAGTTAGAAGCTCAACAGTGGTTAGAAGAACAATTCCCATCCAAGTCCTGTCTCTTTCTTGAATGTATGTTTCATTTCATTTCAGGATTTTGCTTGTCAGTCTGTAATATCACTATAATCTATCTTGAGACATGATATTTTCAGAAGAAAAACTTCTTAATTCATTCAGTTGGAGATGACATGGATCAGTAATATTTAGAGAATCACAATGAGTGCTATGCCCAAGATGAGAGGTCCTGAGGGAGAGAAGAAACAGAATTGAGATGCTAACAAGAGTAAAATCTAATATTTCACGCACACCTGAATTCGAGGTCTGTAACTTGTGCAAGATGTTTTAGCTGCTGTGTAGGCTGGAAGGAGGGAGGCAGGTGAGGAAGTGGAACAAGGACGTCTCGCCGTCGGGGATGGCCGTGGTGTGGCCGAGGGCTCAGAGCAGCATTAAGTGGACTCGAGAAGTCGTTTGGAGGTAGGACCGGCAGAGGCCAGTGCAGACTGGACTTGCTGTCTCAGGGAAGTGCATGGAGGTTGGGTGTGGGAAAGCTGGAGACAGCTCTAGACCCTAAGACCCCTTGGAAAATGGTGACCCTCTAGCCCAGAGGGAAAACCCCTTCTGAGGATTTGCCAGTGATGCTTTGCGCGTGTAATTAGGCTCATGCAATCCAACAAAATTAAGGCGACTCCTTCCTTCTTCCATGTCCCTTAGTCCAGGTTCCTTCTCCCCTCATTCTTTGTGTGGCTTATTCCCCACCAATCTCTATAAAAGCCAGGGGAGTGTGGAGGCGCAGATGCTGGTTCTCCTAGTGACTCGAGCCCTTTACTACAGAGAGCTGCAAGAAGATGAGGAGACCATGGGCTTGACAGGCATTGGGGTATGATCACCAGCAATAAAGCTAGCAGAATTAGGATGGGAATAAGAGCTCAATTAGTTTGCAATTGCTAAAAATAGCATATGTGCGTTACCTGTGTGACAAAAAATGGGGCAGGACTTGCTCTTCTAGGAGGAAAGGCTAGAGAAAATCCTTTCCTCTATTGGAAAAGCAGAGGTTCCTCTCAGGGCTGACCACAGATGAGAGATGTGGTGAAGGCAGGGAAGTGGCCTGGGCCCCTGGGGGCGGTGTTCACGTGCGCCGCGGAACCCCAGGAATCTCTGTTCTTGAGTCAGCTCCACGCAGGGGGGTCCTCGCTGCTCTTGGAGGATATTTTGCTTTTTGTTTAAACAATTCCTTATTTTGAATCGAGGTAATAAATGTCCCTCTAGTCGTGCTTAGGCGCTCCATAGCACTGATGGATCCTCGTGGATTTGTGCAGACACCTTTCTGTGAGGTGTGATTTTGGTGCTATTTCCGGTCCAGGGCCACCGGCCACCTCTTTAGGAAATGGCCACCTGTGGTCATTCAAAACGGGGTCTTCCGAGGTTTCAGCTGCTTGAGATCAAGGTAAGGCCCTCCCGAGGGCGTCTTGCCATTTCCAGGGTTTTAAAGCTCTTGGTCCCCTGTTCTCCCGCCCTCGTTTTGATCCCTCTCCCTCCCCCTCCCCTGCAGAATGTCTTTGATTTATACTCAGTTTATTTTTGTTGTGTTGTGTTTTTGTTGTTGTTGTTGTTGTTTTTCCCCTGATCCTTTATTTGGTTCGCCTGTATTTCTCCTGTAAGTGAAACCATCCGGTATTTTTCTTTCTCCTTCTGACTACACCTGGGAAAAGAAAGCAAACATTGTACAAAGAGGAACAATGATATAAAATATATATAAATAAAAACATTTAAAAAATAAAATAAAAGCTCTTTTGGGCTCCAGCGTCTTTGGGAATGGGCATATTCGCCCGCACATTGTATTAGTTGAATGTCTCTCTAGAGATCCTTGTGTGCAGTCATTGACACAAACTTCAGAGGGAAAATTTGGCTCCCTTTGCTGAAAACATACCCTGGAGGGACCCCCTCAGGCCCTATTCCTCCTCTGGACTCCCCGAAAACGTCATCTCCCCCCTTCCCGACCGTGTTCAGTCCTGGTCAGGTGTGGAAAAGACGGAGGGAGTGGGGCGGGCCCGGGGAGGCCGCCTCTTCCTGGAGGTCAGAAACGGCAAGGGCGGGCCTCCCTGGTGGCGCAGCGGTTAAGCGCTGCGCTGTGGAGCTGTCTGCAGCGGTGATGCGAGTTCGATTCCCGGCTGGGGAGAATCCCACATGGCACGGCAGACCCCTCCTGCCTCGCCCGCTGCTCCCCTCAGCAGTGTGTTTCCGTCGATCTGTGCTGCTGTGCTGCTCCCCACTCTGTCTCTGGTGAACCCTCTCACCACCCCACGCCTCTGGCCTGCACCCCAGCTTGTATGCATAAATAAATAAATCTTTAAAACAAAAAAAGAAATGACAAGGGTGGGGTCACATGTGTCCCCGGGGTTCCCGCACCCTCACTTCTGTGCAGTGGGAAGGGGGCCCTGTGTCCTTGCTCTCCCTGAGTGGCCAGAGTGCCTTGTTAACGTGGGTGACGCCGCATGCTGACACTGCTCAAGCTGGGTCCTAAAGAGGGGTGCGGGGTCATCTCGAGGTCAGTGGTCAGGGGCCCTGCCAGTGCGGGCAAGAGACCTGGAGTGGCTCCACTATGCTGAGTCCAGGGCTGAGCCTCCCTGGGCCCCTCGGGTCAGTCGTAGCTCCGGAGCCCCCAGGAAGGGCTGGGGCTGAGGGAGGCTTGGCAGCAGTCACAGCGGCCTCCCGGTGGTCCCCGGCTTCTCGCCCCCTTTGTCTTCTCTGCGCCCCCGAAGGGACACATCCGCCAAGACTGAGTGGCTGCAGCCGCTGACCAGCCCTGCAGTTGCCACCCAGGAGAATATGGCATCTACAGCGTTCTCCTTCTGAAATGAGATTATGTCGCACGATCAATAGCAGCCTCGCGGTTAATCTTCCCGCGGATGATAGCAAGCCGGGGTGCTGGAGGGGGCGGGGGGCCCAGGAACCCTGCTAGTCGCGCGCCCACACGCGGGGCTGGGGCGGGCGCTTCGCTCTGCACCCTCCCGGGCTCTGCAGAGGCACCTGGCTTCCAGGGGAGGTGCGCCAGGCCGAGCCCCGGGCGTGGAGCGCTGGGGGGCAGGCTGCCTCAGCCTGCGTCTGTCCCGCGTCCAGGGCCCCTGCTGGCTGAGAAACTGCCCCGCAGGCTGCTGTCCCGGCGCTGGCCTCACACAGCGTGATGCCCGGCCGGGCCGCCTTGGCTGCAGCCGCCACGCCGCCTCCTCACTCCCCGCTGACAGCCACCGGCAGCCCCGCTGGCACCGGCTCGGCTCTCGCCTGATTGTGCTGTGGGGTGCCTTGTGCTTGGCAGGGGGGCTGTGAGGGCTCCCTGCTGACTCTCTGCGGAGGAATTCTCGCTCGCCTGGGGGTCATCGGCGTGTCCCTGCTCTGTCCCCTGGGAGCTGCAAAGGGAGGCCCCTTGGCACTTGGGGCCACACAGGTCATTGAAAACCCTGCTGAAGCCTGGGAAGGCGGCAGAGCCCCGCCCCCAGGGAGCATCAGGCAGGGCCTTGGCTCCCGTTTTAGGGTTTGCCCGCAGGGTCTGCGGGGCTCAGCAGGGAGACACTTGAGGGAAGAGCAGACCTGACAGTAACTGTAGCCCATCCAAACCCCGGCCGGCTGAGTTTATTTTGAGTCTGTTTAATCTACTAAGATGTTTACTTAGACAAAAATGTTTTAGGGCCTCCTCGGTGGCGCAGCCGGTTAAAGCGCTGTGCTGTGGAGCTGTCGGCAGCGGTGATGCGAGTTGGATGCTGGACTGGGGGGATTCCCACCTGGCGGCAGACCTCTCCTGCCTCGCCTGCTGCTCCCCTCAGCAGTGTACTTCGGTGGATCTGCCTGTTCTGCTCCCCGCTCTGTCTCTGGTGAACCCTCTCGCCTCCCCACGCCTCTGGTCTGTACCCTAGCTTGTGTGTATAAATAAATAAAAATAAATCTTAAAAAAAGGGGGGCCTCCCTGGTGGTGCAGGGGTTAAGTCTCAGCCTATGAAGCTGTCGGCAGCCACTGCAGCACGAGTTCCATCCCTGGCCAGGGAGCTTCCCACAGGGCGCAGCAGACCTCTCCTGTCTCCCCGCTGCTCCCCTCAGCAGTGGATTTCCATTGATCTGCCTGTTCTGCTCCCCACTCTGTTTCTGGTGAACCTTCTCACCACCCCACGCCTCTGGCCTGCACCCCAGCTTGTATGCATAAAATTAAAAACAAAATGGTTTTACCACTTGAGATAGAGACGGACCCCTGCCTGCCCTTCTGCATGCTGCCTCTGCAGGCACTGCCCCGCCTGGCCACACCCAATCCCAAACGCCACCACACGGGACGTTCCTGGGCATCGTTTGGAAAAACAAGGGGACTGCGGATGAGCTGGAGAGGTTCTTGAGCGGCAGGACTAGGCTTGAAATTGCAGGAATGGAGAATCTGGGGGCTGCTTTGGAAAAAGAATTCGACGCAGCCACTGTGTAGATCAGTTGGTGGTCAAGCCAGGCACACGCTCAGACCTCGGGGTCTGAGAGAGGACCCAGACATTGAGGGGTGATGCTGTTGCTTTTCCAGTCGCTGTCTCTTCATCGTGGGGGGCTCCTGGTGAGTCCCCGGCTTGTGGGTGCAAAGAAGATGCTCAGGTTCACTGGCTGGGTTTCCGGCACCTTCTCCGCACCAGTTAGGTTGCACGCCACTGTGTGCTCATCACACACCCTTGGAGGCGGCACAGACTCTGCTTGTGAGCTGCCTTCCCAGGTTACTGCTTGGAATCCAAGCCCTCAGTGTGCATGGACGTGTCAGCGCTGAGCTCAGAACTGCCTAGCCCCGCCATCCACAGGAAGGAAAACTGGGTACAGGCTGCTGACCGGGTGTCTAGATCTGCGTCTTTGCTTAGGTAGGCATTTCGGGGAGCTCTTGGTGACTTCAAGGTTCTGCCTTTTCAATGATGAAGTCTGGGAAGACTCTTGCTGATACAGGAGCATGTTCTGGTTTCCTCCCAGCTGGAGCTGGTTGCTGCTGGTGGTGGCCTGGAGAAGCAGGTGCCACCTGCAGAGAGTCCAGAGGTCGGGGGTGGGCATGGTGACCGTCTGCGCTGCCTGCGGTCCCCCACTAGCAGCCTGCACAGGCTGAGCCGTGGCTTAGAAAGGCAAGTGGACAGACCAGGAGTTGGGGTGCCCAGGAGTGGGTGTGTGACTGCTCTCCTCCCCACACCCTTTCCCACCCACCAGGGCTTGCCCACCCCCTCCTCCCTGAGGCCGGCCCTGCTGTGCCATATAAAGCGAAACCCTGGACGGTGCTTGGGCCTCGCTGGGCCTTGGGGAGAGGAGCCGCCTGGGCCTGCTGCTGGCCTGGAGCCGTTGTGGTGGGCGGAGGGTCTTCTGTCGGACATGAGTCTCGCACATGTCCCTCCTGGGGACTCGTCAGAGGCCCCGTCGCATTGGGAAGTTGTACCGGGGGCGCTGGGTCACCTCCAGCCTCTGTGTGGTGTCTCGGCATCCACAGCAACACCATCTCCTTTGAGGGGCCGTCCAGGGCACATTTTAAATGTTGAGAGGGGCCTCCCTGGGGGCACAGGGGTTCAGGGGTTCAGTCTCAGCCTGTGAAGCTATCGGCAGCCACTGCAGCATGAGTTCGATCCCCGGCCAGGAAGCTTCCCACAGGGCACAGCAGACCTCTCCTGTCTCCCCGCTGCTCCCCTCAGCAGTGGATTTCAGTGGGTTTGCTGTTCTGCTCCCCACTCTGTCTCTGGGAGTCATCTCACCCCTGCACCTCTGTCCTACAACCCAATTCTTGTGTGCACAAATAAATACATCTTTAAAAATAAAGTATAAAAAAAAATAAAGGGTGAGGGGAGGTTGCTCTGAAGTCAGCTCTGGAAACGCCCCTTGCGTCCACCCAGTGGGGTCACGGAGCAGCCGCCTCGGGCTGAGAGCAGAAACTCGCATCCACCTGAGTGCCATCACCTGCAAACAGGGACAGGTGCCATCACTGCCATGGCCACAATGGTCCACTTGGCCAAGATAGGGCTTTGGATTTTCCAGAACAGTCATGGTGAAGATCTGAGTCAAGGATGAAAGAAAACCACGAGGAACTCACGAGCCAGGTCAGAGACTTCTCCTGACCTGCAGAAAGCAAAGACCTCGGAAACCAGACAGTCGCATGTGTTAGCACTTGAAGTCCTGGAGGGTTGGGGTGATGTGAACTGGGGAACCAGAGACGGTCTGTGGGTGGCGGGTAAAGTTGCTCCAGCACCCCTTAGGTTGTGCTGTTTCAGGGTCTCCTGGGGAAGTCACAGCCAGGACACGACGGGTCGTCTGCTGGGTGAAGTCTCAGATCCGGAAGTAAAACGTGAATCAGACTGAAAAAGCAGAGGAGGGAGAAGCTGGTTTAGAAAAGAACTTCATGCAAGGCCAGAAGAAGACATGCCATAGAGGAAACCAGAGGACGCTGGTGTCATTTCTCCAAAGGAGAAACGAGGTCACCGCCCAGCACGTCCAGACGCTAACCACGCAGCTGCCAGAGACGGGAAAGCGGAGCCTACGGAATGCTAAGGCATCCCCACGAGGACCTTCGCTGCTCCTGTCACCGCTGTTGGTGCTGTCGCTGCCACAGCTGCCATCCCTCCTGCTGCCACCATCACAACTGTTGCCTCAACTGACAAGGAGGAAAAAGTCGGCACTGGCAAGGACCTGGAGGATCGGGGGTCCGTGTGTCTGGTGCAGCCAGGGGGGAAAATGACCGAAGCTTCGCAGCGAGTCCGACACGGACTCACCTGGGGCCCGGCAGCTGCAGGTGTGCGCCCTGAAGACCGAGAACAGGGACTCACACACAGGGGCCTGAGTGTTCACGGCAGCACTAGTCCAACTAGTCAGTGGCACAAGAGGCAGCGGTGGGGGCGCCTAAATACCCATGAACAGCAGAAGGCAGCTGAGAAGGAGGCGCCCCACCCACGCCGGGAACGTGGCGCGCCGTAGACAGGGCGCACTGCTGCTGCCGCTGCCGCACGCACACGAGCTGTGGCCTCAAAACACTGTTCTCAGGGAGAGAAGCCAGACATTTGAGGTTAAGCTCACGTGAGTCCATTTTATGAAATATTCAGAACAGCTAGATCCAAAGGGACAGAAAACAGATTCGTGATTTTCAGGATTCAGGGGGAGGTGGGGTTGGGGACTGACTTCTTGTTCCAAGCCAAGGGCCTTTTCTGCCTTTATAAGTTCTGGGGGCTAGACAGGGGCGGATCTCTTTGGGGGCCACCATCAACCGCTCGGGGGTAGTGAGTCTGGAAAGTGCTGCCTGGCCGCTCTGCCCCCTGAACCCCAGGGCCAGCAGGAAGCATGAGGCCGCCCCGCCAGGCTGGGGTCCCTCCACAGGACCCACAGGAAATGAGGCTGTTTCCACAGCTTCGTAGATGTCATTTTCTGAAACCGCACTTGGTTTCGCAGTTCCCTGTGCTTTATAAATGTTCAAGTCCTTGAATTTATGGCCTGGTAATAACTCGGTGTCCAGGGGCTCGCACAGGATATGAGCCGGCCTGGTGACAAGCCAGGTGCCTTGATCACACTTGGCCACCCAGCGCCACCTGTGCTTCGGGTGCTCCCACAGCCGGGGGCAAAGGTCACCTGAGGGACTGGGGGGTCCACGGGGAGGCCACCTGAAGGAGGAAGCCCTCCCAGGCCCCATGGGGACGTCACCCCCACACATGTCTGTGCCCCATGTTGCGGCCCCTGGTGGCTAGAACTTTCTCTCCTGCCTTCCCCTCCGTCAGCAGCCAGGTGATTGCACAAGGAATGGGGGGCTGCCCCACGGACCCAGGCATCCAGGGCACACTTCCATGCCACAGATGTCTTTGAGGACCTGGAGACAGAGCTGGGAACCAGCATATCCAGAGGCCAAGCAGCCAGCTTCAGATGCACGCCCCCTCCAGTGCAGTGCCTGCCAGGGGCCCCCCTCTCTGAGCTCCTCTGGGCCCAGGCGGCTGTTCCAGCCCAGTCCTGCCCACTTCTCTGCACTCAGGGTGATTTAATGCTGGCCCCGACATCCGCTGGGCCAGCGCAAATGAATGAGGGAGTTGGAGAAGCACCGAGATTTCCCTGGGCACAGACGCCGGGCTGCGGTCGAGGCCGCGTCTGTCCTTTGGGAAGGGACGGCCTCCGACGCTCCCCACCAACCCCCTAAAAGTCTGGGCGCCCCCAGGCGTCGTGAGCGCTGCGTGGCCGCCGCCTGGCTGCTGGCTGGGGGCGTTATTTATGTGTCACCGCCTGGCCGCCGGGCCCACGCATTGCGGTGATTAGATCGCCCCGGAGAAGTGGACCTTCCAGGGTGGAAATTACACATCGGCGAACAGCTGTCGGGAAATTGGTTTCTCCTTGGCTGCTTCCTCCTGATGTGGGTGCTCGCCCGCTGGCTTCCCCTGGCGAGGGTCCTCGCGGACAGCCGGCCGCAGTGGCCGGTGGGGAGCCCCGGCAGTACCCCGGCGGCATCAGCCCGGCCCGGAGGCTCGACCGGGGAGATATTTCATTTACATGCCGGGTTTAAAAAGGTAGCAGCGCTGAGTGATGGAGACAGGTGTGCTGCTCCTCGCCGTCCGGTGTAATATCCCGAGATTGCGCCGCTGGGACCGAGCCGGGGCTGGCGCGCTGACAAAATGCTTGAGCACATGATTCCATATTTACGGGCCACTGTCTCATTTTTAATAGAACTTGTCCAGGAAAGTATTCCGAACAAGTTTCAATCGGCTGGCCTCCTCTTGCAGCTGTGGGGATTAATATTCCAAACAGCTCCATAATTTTCGGTCTCGAGTGCAATTTTACTAACTTTCCAGCGCCGCCCTTCCCCCATCCACACTGCGCCATGCCCATCCCGGAGCTGCTCCTTCCTCCAGCTCTCTCCAGCCTCACCCCTAATTGATCCTCCAGTCTAGCTGGAATCCTGGGAAGAATTCCTCGACATCCGCGGCTCCTGTTTAGCTTAAACATTCTTCCGAGAAGCATGGAGGTGCCCGAGTCTCTTCCCTCAAGCGGCAGAGCCGCCTAAGATGTCTTAAAATTTCTCCGCCGATGACTTTATTTATATATTTCTATTAGTTTGCCAGGAGGAGTGCGGCGCTTAAGACTGTGGGAATTTCCATTTGCAGATGGTGGACTTTTCGGTGGTTAACATTGTGATAATAATGATGAGAATGTTGATACTAATAACGCCAGCCTTTTCACGTTGGAAAATGCATAAAAATAAAGATAAACAAGGGATGGGGACTGAAGCAGGGTGGATATGGGGACAAAGCTCTGAGAACTCCCTGATAAAATGGAGCAATTTACAAAACATTTATGGGGGCTTTTAAGAACTGTGAATTTGTCAAGTGTTATGAAGCAGCAGGCGGCAGGCAATAGAGGGAATGTCTTTAGAAAAAAAGTGCCCCGCGCTTGCCAAAAATCTGTGCGGGAGTTATTCCGGCTGCTCCTCCCCCAGCAATGTGAATGCAGATTTGGAAGCTTTCCTCTTTGGAGTGAGCAGGGCAATTTAATGAGCTGTTTAGAATTATCAAATGTCTTAGAAATCTCCAAATATTCCATTCGAAAATAGCACACGAAATGGCGCAGGTATTATTCTTCTCTTCCTCCCCCAGGCACTGTCCCTACTGTGCTATTATCTGCGGATGTGATTTACTTCAGCTCTCCAAACAGACAACTGTCTGAGGCATGCGGAGCTCAGCCAGCACCCTGCGAGAAGGACCTCATCACTCAGCCGCCCCTCCTAATGAAGAAAATGCATGCAATTCCGAACATGTAAGCCGATGGAGGTAAACTAAATAGCACCGTGAGCTATCCACCCAGCGGTCAGAGAGGCCCACATTTGCAATTTTTCTGAGATTTGTCAGAATAGGAATGGCTCAATCCAGGGAAGGTAATGGATGGGAAAATGGGAAATGGAGCCGGGAGAATGGAAGGCTGCGTTATTCCCTTTATGTCCATGCCTGTGGGTTTCACTCTGTAATTCAAGATGTTCTGGCACAAGGGCTCATTGGACCATCTCCCCCCTCCTTCCCTCCCCCAGGGCCACAAATTGGCCCAGGTCCCAGGCTCCTTGCCCATCCTGGTGCGCAGTTACCGCGCCCCCTAGGGAGGTGACCCGGTACTGCAGCACGCGCGCTGCAGCATATCCATCAATCAAGCCGTCTCCAGGGGTCTGGAGCCAGGACTCCGCGGGGCTTCTGGCCGCCCTGCCCACGTGATTCTGCCCTGTCCATTACTGCTCTGATGGTACCTCCCCCTGGGCTGTGGTTTGGGACCCGTGACCCAGGACGCCCATCCAGGGTGACTGCTAAACCTCTGCTTCCTTATTTCTTTTTACTGTTCTCATTTCGTGCGGCATCCCTGCCTGCAGAAAGTGCAAGGCTGCTGTCCCGACATGAAGCCCAGTACATAATTGTCACATTGTCTGCTAAGAAAGCATCACCGTGGAGAAGCTGGTAGATAGTTTCAAAAATGGCTTCCCTGGGCCAGGCCCTGATTCTTAGCCCCTCCATACAAAGGCACCTCTCTAAAAATGCTCCAGCCTCTTCCTGCATTCACGTGCAGGGAAGGTCTGGGGGTTGGCCTGGTCATTTTGCCCAGAGCATCGACACTTAACCGCTGCCGGGTCTCTAACCTATGCGACTCCTGACCCAGGATTCTGTCACACTGCCTCAAAATTTTAGGGCCGATTTTTGAGTAAAGAAATGACTTCAGGTGTTAACCTTGGGGATGACGTTTTCATTGAACTGAGACTTGCACACTTTCGAGTGATACCCCGGCCTGGCATGGGTCAGGCCCTCCAACACTCAGGCCTGGGTTTTCTGAGTCCCAGAGTTTCAGAATGCTGACTCATGTTAACACATCTCCCAGGAGACTGACATGCAAATGGGAGTGCCAGTTCATTAATTTACAGCGAGTAATAGAACTGTCAGGCCGGCCAGATGTCCACGTCGTCCTGCCCGGCACATCCTCTCCCTGCAGGCCGGTGATTTGGGAAGGCAAACAATCAGAAGGGCATGGGGGGCCGGGCCAGAGCACTGAGTCCAGTTACTCCAGTGCCCAGCTGCACGGTACGTACACCTGCTGGGCAGAGAGGACGCAGTCTGGTGGCCAGGGACCTGCTTCCAGGGCCAGTATGTATGTAAGTGAGGTCTCCAGGTGCTGGTGTGTCCCTGTCCTCCCTTGCTCCATGTCAGCCTGCTCCCTGGCAGGCCAGGCGCCCCCCAACCCGGGCACTTGGACCCTGCAGGCCTTGCAGCCAGTCTAGCTCGGACGCGCCTTGTGGGGCTGTGCTCTGCGGCTGCTGTGGCGACCTCTCGGCTGCCTCCTCAGGGGGATTTCCGGCCCCCCACCAGGGGGCCGCACCAGCCCCTGCTCCTGTGTGGCCCTGCCCTGCAGGCTGTGTTCAGCCTTCCCCACCTCCTGCACCAGCATCGCGCCTCTTTATGGGCAGCAGAGAAGCCTCAGCTGCCTGGCTCTTCGGCCAGGCCAGTCTCGGGACCAGACAGCAGAGGCTGCCAATGGTTTCCCAGGCTGCTCTGGGGCTTCCTCTGCACGCCAGGGTTTCTCCTTGGGTCCTAAGACAGCAAATCTCACTGACGCAACCTCACCCCAAGTCCACTACTTACTACGCAGCAACGCCAGCTGTCTGAGCAAATCTCCCAGCAATCTCGTGGGGGCAGAATCTTATATCTGATTTTGGTCGACAGGTCTTTACGATGCGATTGCCAGTGGCGAGTGGATGATCCCTTCATTGACAGCCCGGTACACAGATGTACTTTAAGAGAAAGTCTCGGTACACAGATGTACTCTGATTAAGAGAAAGTCACGTAAAATAAAAAAGTCTATCTCCATAGTAAGAAGAGCATCGGCGTGACTGTGTAGAGACTCAACCCCCAGCCATTAAGGTTTGCTCAATGGTGTGAACCATTGCCAGGTTGATGGATCAGGTCTTTCGAGGTTGACGAGGAGCTCATTTGACTTTGAAGGATGGTGGGAGAAGCGGTCGCGTCCTGGGCTAATCTGGCTAGTGCACTGGCACCCTGAGGACGCTGGTGCACCTCTCCAGTGCTGTCAGGGGTGTTCCCCTTGGGAGGGGCTGGCCAGGGTGCAGGGCTCCAGAGACTGTTGATTGGAGGATCTGGGTCTCTTCCACCAAGGGGATCTCTTCTGGGGTCTGTGCGTCTATTGTGGATAATTCTGGGGGGCAGACCCCAGACACATGCTCCCCAGAGCATCACCACCAGGGCTATTTGGCCCCACGGATGTTCCACGGATGTTCCACGGATGTTCCACGGGATGTTCCACCTACGCCGCCGCACACCTGAACACCAGCTTCCACAGAAATTACACTAGGAGATAAATAATTAGTCATGCTAGCAACCGTAAAAAGTACTGACGAGGTTGCTCCGACTCCTAATTGGAAGCGGGAGCAAGAGCTGCTGCTCTATAATTAGCAGATCACACCGAGGCTGCGCGCCCGGCGTGCGCAGGTACCTGGTGGCACTCACCTTGCTGTCTGTACCTGTGGCAGAGGGGACAGGCGCCGTCCTGCGCAGTGACGGAGCGCGGGCCAGGCTGGTGAGCGTCGTGTCTCTGCGCCGCTCGTTAATTAAAAAGACAGCTGTTTCCCTGAAAAAAAAAAAGCACAATTCACTTGATGACAGATATTTTAAATGTGCATGCTAATTTCAGGTTTCTCTTTTCATCCCAGGAAGCATACATGTGGGAGGGGGTGGCTCAATGCCTTCTGGAGACCAGCTTATTTCTGAGAAGCCAGGGAGAGGGTGGGGGGGCCTTTCTCCCAGGGCCAGGCATGCAGGGAGTCCCGGGGCTCTTGTCCCGGAGGGGGAGACTCCCCCCTGCCTGTCCCCCGGATTGGGATGCTGCTCTCCACTATGCAAACCGTCAACGTCTCTTTCGACATCTCTGACATGAAATAGTGAAGTCAGAGCAGAAAAGGCGCTGCCTTGTACCTAATGACCTTGTGCTGAGAGGGGAACAGAAACAGCTCATTACAGTGATTTAATGTGGTATTTTGTTAAAACTAAATCAAAATAATCTATGGAATGTGGCTGAGATTCACCCGAACCCGAAACACACAGCCTGTGCTTTATCTCTTTGTTTTCATTTTGCAGCTAAATGGAATCCTCGGTTTGAAATACTACAGAATAGGAAGCCTTCCAAATTAAGAAAAAAAAATTTTTAAAACAGGCTCACAATCTTGGGATAGCTGCATAGCAGGAAATAAACAAAACTTGGCTCTGTGTTTCAAGCCGCAACACAGACCAAACCAAGAAGATAGAAAGAGAAAGGACAACAAATAAATACGTGTACGCCTGGGGGGTGGGGAGAATATTTCAGAAATAATAACTAGAAAAATAGTTCAATAATTTTCAAAAACTCAAATGAGCCCTGTCCGAGCACCGTGGTCTATTGTTTGCTTTTGGAAGGAATTTATTGTGCGGTTTCCCTCTCTCCTTTGGAAGAAAAACCTTCGGGCCCGACTTGCAAATTGCCAGTAGGAGAATCCTGGATCTATCCCTCTATTTGGATTGTCAGAGATCCCCAAAGCTGGAATCTGTGCTTTATGAAGTTAATGTTTTGTGGGAATCGCAGCCATCCAAAAAGCAGGTTTCCCGGCCCCTTTTAATACTTTCAGAATGGACTCTGGAGCTGGGAGGGGAGAAGCAGCCGCTAGCTGGCTCAGGTCTCGATTCCAAGTTCTCTCTCCCAGTGTGCGATCTCGTGCTGCACTGCGTCGCTTCTCTCACCTGTTCAAACAGGCAGCTCAGGTGAGGAAAGAGTTGATGGCTCTGTCCCCGGAGGAGACAGTCTTGCTCCGTGCTCTCTGCTCTTGCCATCTAAAACACAACCAAAGACGCCGAGTGGAGGCTTCGCAGGCATGGGAGCCGCGGCGTGCTGTGGGGTAGCAGGCCCGGCTAGAGATACGGGGTCCTCTGTCCCTGGGTGTGAGTTGAGTGTGTGAATGTGACTTATTTTACCATGAATCAGCCACTATCAGGCATCTCCAGTGCCCGCAGAGCCGAGGAGGTGTGCTCTACGAGAAGCTTCCTCTTGGTAAAGGATTCCATCGACTGCTGACATTTTTTTTTTTAAAGATTTATTTATTTATGCATGCAAGAGCTGGGGTGCAGGCCAGAGGTGCAGGGGGTGAGAGGACTCCCCAGAGACAGAGTGGGGAACAGAACAGGTGGATCTACTGAAATCCACTGCTGAGGGAGCAGCAGGGAAACAGGAGAGGTCTGCTGCGCCCTGTGGGAAGCTCCCCGGCCGGGGATCGAACTCGTGCTGTGGTGGCTGCCGATAGCTTCATAGTGCTGAGACTTAACCCCTGTGCCCCAGGGAAGCCCCACTGTGACATCTTCACAGCTCCTATTCAGTTTCCTTTGGAGAGAGCGTGGCCCTAAAGAGAGTGAAATAATAGCCAAAAGTCTCCTGCTTTTCTCAAAGGTTAAGTTTGCTTCACAGATCTGTAAAGAAGTAGGACTGAATGTTGATGAATAAGGGGAGGAGCGTTTTCAAATAGGTAGCTTTTCTAGTTGCCAATCTGAATGGCGTCCGGCGCAGCACTTGAAGTTTTGTCTGACTGTGCCCCTGTGTGCCCACCACGATGGGGTGCAGTAAGTGGCTACCTGAGGGCAGACACCCTGGGCCAGCTCCAGTGGGGCACCAGCGCCTGGAAGGGGTTTCCTGCTCAGGCCTTCTCATGGAGCCTGGGTAATGGCAGTGTCGCTGAAGCCCCCGGGTGCAAGGGAAAGGGGGGCCGCCTTCCGCTGGGGCAGGAGTTGGGCAGAGCCCAGTGCCGGTGCCCTCTATCCAGGGCCTTTCCCCTTCCCTCCCCTGCTGACATAGCTTAGTGGCCCCAAGAGCAGACAGGCCTCGAGCATCCGGAGGCGAGGCCAGAGGCGGGACTCTGGCGCTCCAGTTTTCATGCCCCGAACACAATCTCATGGTGCGCAATCGGTCTCCCTCGGCTCCCGCGAGCCCTCCAGGCCTAACCCATCCTGGGGTCCTTGTCGCCCCTTCTCTTTATGCAAATGTCCACAGCGGGGGCCCGCCGTAGCCGCGCCACACATACTCCTTTCAGCAAAGTCAGTCGCAAAGTGCGCGTGCGCAGGCTGCCCGCGCCCTGGGCCGGGCCCTGCCCGGAGCACACCTGCGGTGGGGGAGGCGCCTGGCGGCCCCTGGCTCCAATGCTCACCCACCTGGACGTGGCAGGGGCTGTCACCGTCTCTGCTTGCCCGGCTCCAGCTTGATGAAGCGCTTCCGCCATCAGACGCACACCTTCCGTCGTCACCTGTGTGTCCGAGGACACGGAGCGTCTGGACACCATGCCTCCTCGTGGGGACCAGGAGTGTGGGACAGTGCTCTGTCCAGTGCTGACCACCTTTCAAATCTCAATCCAGAATTCAAACGCAGAAACCACATCTGCGTAAGCAGGCGCTCCCGATTTCATGAAAACGGATAGAAAATATTGAAAGGCAATAACACTGGTATCAGGAGTGGCTGATGCAGGGTTCTCCACCCGGCCTGCTTTGCGCGTGCGTGGACCTCAGGCCCCGTGGGGAAAGGCCTCCGTTCCCTGCTCTTTGGGGTGAGAATCCCGTGGCCCAGGGAGGCCATGTGATGGGAAGGGCATGCACAGTTCAGGCTCTGGCCGGATTTGAACTCAGCACCTTGAGTCCAGGGACTGCGGTTGTGAGGCTGCCTCTGTCTGCCGCTGCCCCCTGTGCTGGAAGCTCTACGTGGGCCCCTGTTGCTGGACAACTCGGTGCTCAAGAAGGGCACGCGCGGCTCAGAGACTTCCAGGCACCATTACCTGTGAAACAAAAGTTTGCCTCCCCCTGGGTCAGCCCTCCATGTACTGTTAAACTGTGCTACAGGGGCCCAGGGGTGTGTGTGTGTGTGTGTGTGTGTGTGTGTGTCTGGGTGTCTGGGAGAGGTGAGCATTCGAATCGGTAAACTATTCAGCAAAAAGAATCATTCACCCCCAATGGGTCTCACTGCCGGGACCTCCATAGCTGGAACCACATTGAGCCTCAGTTGCGCCTCCTACTGGGCACCACTGTTGCTGCAAAGTCTTGTGGGTCAGTCTAAGAAGCGGAGTCATTCTCGGGGGTCTTATTCCACAGAAAATACTTCATTTCTGGGCAGAGAAAGGGGTTAGGAAGAAAACTGGCAGCTCAAATTCAGGATTGTCAAATCGATACTGATGTGTTTGTCACCACATCAGAAGGAATATGTACGTCCCGATCTCAAATGTAGTAGACGTGTTTAACATTTTCCGAGCACTCATTTAAATATTTATACAAGTTCTCTTCCACACACACCATCACCAAATTATGATATTTATAGGTAAAAGATGGCTCAAATTGCTTTTTGAAGGAGATCATTAATTTAAACTAAACGTGCAGTTACAATTCAACATTTCTCGACCAAAAATTGAAAGTATAATAAAAAGATACATTTTAATTATAACTCAAAAAAAGCATGGTGATGCCAGTGCCTGATAATTATTCAAGTCTATTTTAGAGATACACAAGCATGCAAACACATTTAAAGACATCTTTCCGACTATATATAAGATGCTAAGTAGTTTGCAGTATGTAAACACTATCAGCCACAGTGTATCCAGTGTAATTAAGCTTCAGAAGCTAACATTTAGCAGGATGTCTTAATTTACGTTCAAGAAAGGGAAGATGAAAACAAAAATCAGATGAACACCAGATTTCTTTGCATTCTCTTTGAGATAGACGTCAATATTTGTGAACATGCAAATTGGGCCTCCAGAACAGGGAGGTGCCGTCTTCAGCACATCGGGGACCTGGGGGCAGCAGAGTCCGAGGAGGGGCCTAGGGGGGGTGGAGACAGCCTTTCTCCTCTGACCCTCGCTACTGGCCATGCTCCGGCTTGCTTCAGGCTCAGCTTCCGCGCTAGAAATCGCTTGCCCTCCCCCTCCCCCCATTGCCTGCCCTCCTTCCTCCCTCTCTGCTCCCTTCCTTAAGGCCCGCAGTCTTTCACTGCAGTTCCAAAATCAGGAGGGTCTTTAAATTAATGAATGTTTAGTTATTTTTCTGTAGCTGCTGCTGTTTCATAATTTTCCCACCCTGTGAATTCCGCGTACGGGCCAGTGCACAGGGTGGCCGGTGCGGAGACACGAGGCCTGGAGCAGCACTGGACCTGGGTCGCGGCTGCTGCGGCCCCATCACCCGCACGGTCTCACCTGGCTGTGCCAGGAGGAGCCTTCTTCGTCTGTCATAATTAAGGAGACTCGACAGTATCATTTAAAAAGAACAAATCATAGCGGCGGGGCGGGCGGGGTCTTCCCTGACCCGAAACCAATTAGCCGGGTGCCGGTCCTCCTGCCGATGTGGGGCCCAAGTCGCCCATAATTCCTACAGGCCCCGGGAGGCGTGTGGAGCAGGCCACCTGCGGGGTTCCGGAGGATGGCCCGGGAGTCCAGTCACCTCTGTGATTTAGTGGGTGTTTGAGGCTTCGCTTCTGCAGGGATTTTAACGAAAGCCACCCTAAGTCTGCTTTATTCATTAGGTTCACCCCAGGACCTGTTGGTGAAATTCATTGCTGTGTAATCACGAGCAGACTGCAGCTTGGGATTAATGCGGAGTGAGCCTCCCTTTTGACAGGCGGGGTGATTTTCTGTCTATATTGTCAACAACTTGCCCTCGCCCTCTGGCCTTTCATGCGTCTCCAGGGTCCCGCAAACTCCCACTGTCGACGGGGAGTCGGTGGGGACCTCGGGGGTTCACACCCAGTTCTCTGGCATATTAGTGCAAAGGGTAGGAACACAAACTGTGTTTGAGCAAGGGTGTGCATGCGCGTGTGTCTGAGTGTATGTGAGGGGTGCCCCAGTCTGACTAATGATGTTGATCTCATTAATCTAATTAAATTGCAGCGAGAGAGATTTCTGTCCCTGTCATCTGTCTGTAGGAATGTTATGCAAACCTGTTCTGCCCGTCGGTGTAGGCTCATGCAGTATTCCCTGACTGCTGCCAGGGCTGGGCATTCGGGAGCACCGGGGCTGGGCATTCGGGAGCACCAGGGCTGGGCATTCGGGAGCACCAGGGCTGGGCATTCGGGAGCACCGGGGCTGGGCATTCGGGAGCACCGGGGCTGGGCATTCGGGAGCACTAGGATTCAGAGACTGGATAGTGAGGACTAGGGCACAGGATGACGAGCAATGAGAAAAAGCCCCTCTTTGTTAGAGCGAACAATTCCAGAAATTTGAAGAGCAGATACGAACGGGGGAAACTCAGTTTCTCACCTGCACACCTCCCCCACAGTGCCCTTCGACCCTGCAGCGTCTGTTAGAATAAGGTCTGCTCTAATTGTTGATGGAAGCCAGAGCAGTAGGAAACAGGTCTTAGATTATCTGTGGGAAAATCTACACGGTTGCAATATTTTAAACTGAACTTAAAAAAATGAAGACCCTTCCTGATGGGGAAAAATGGCCAATGGGAATAATTTCACAGTTAAAATATCACAGACATGAAAACAATGGCTAACACAGATATATAATTTATGAAATGCCAGGCGCAGGGTCGACAGCGAGCATTTAAGCTTCGAAGCACCCCGGGAGACGGCACTGCTGCCTTCCTCGGTTCACAGATGTGGGAAACTGAGGCACAGGCTTTTTTAGTACTTGGCTGCTGCGAAGCCACAGAATTGCAGCTGGAACGCTGGCGAAGCGACCTCCAAGACGATCCTGAGCTCTTCCCACAGCCTGACGACAAAAGAAGAGTTTGCTTTTAAAATCCGAAATACCAGAACGTGGAGCCATTTTAAAAGTCGTCTTCACATACATTCCGCCAGGACGCAAGCCCCATCCGGCAGCGGTGAGGCGCTCGGCTCTTGAAAACGTTGGGACTTTCCCGTTGTCTCGCCTCTCAGCGCTTGTCTCTTGTTGGGAAGGAGGGCAGCGAGGGTGGGGAGGACGCGTGCCAAGGAGGAGGGGGGCAGTGTCCGCAGGAGAAGTGATAATAAAGGAGCGAGGCAAATGGTGAAGTTGGAAGATCTCTGCCGGTTGTGACGGAAGACCCGGATGGAACTGGAGATCCGGACCCCTTGACAGTGAGCCCCAGGGGTGTGCTGGGCTCCCGGGAAGGTAGTGGGAGTTAGAGCCACAGCAGGTGCAGGGCGGGGTGGGGGGCAGACTGTGGGCAAGAATTTATTTATTTATGCATACAAGCTGGGGTGTGGGCCAGAGGGGTGGGGGTGAGAGGACTCATCAGAGACAGAGTGGGGAGCAGAACAGGCAGATCAGAAACACACTGCTGAGGGGAGCAGCAGGGAGACAGGAGAGGTCTGCTGCGCCCTGTGGGAAGCTCCCTGGCCGGGGATCGAACTCTTGCTGCAGTGGCTGGAGACAGCTGCATGGCACTGAGACTTAACCCGTTGCACCACCAGGGGAGGCCCTGAGGTTCAAGTTTTTAAAGGTTTAGGACGCCATTGGTTTGTAAGAGCAAATTTGAAACATCGATCTTTGTTATTTATTAGGGATTATAATTTATAAAAGGTATGACTCGCTTCTATATCGGAACATCCTCATTTTTTAGGAGATACACGCTAAAGAAATGTATTGATAAAGTCATATTATGTCTGCACATTATTTAGTGGAAAAATTATATTAAGAGATGCAAAATATTCATATGTGAATTGAGTTGGTGGGTACATAGTTGGTGGGTTCTTATTTTACTATTCTTTCAACTCTCGTGTTTTTCAGAAATTTATGGAAGTAGAAAAAATGGAATGTAACATAGAACTTTGTTTATGCATAAAAAATCCTCACAGAAAACAGTTATTAGGAAAATACAAATTCTTAAGATTAGTTCAGGAAAAGGTGGAGAACATAAGCAGGCAGGTAACTATGTAAGACAAAGATGCTTAGCAAAATGTAATGAATTTGCAAATGATGTAAAAACTCACCTTGTGACCCAGGGCGAGGGAGACATGGGGACAGAAGATGTTTACTTCAAACAGCAAAAGTCCTTCATCCCCTTGCCGGTGCCCCTGGCTAGGACATCAAGCTTGTGAGCCCAGGAAGACAGCAAAGCTATCACGGCTGCCATTGAGTATTTTCCAGAAAATTCCAAGCATTGCAATAATAGAATAAGTAAGGACACTTCTCAGAAAGGGAAGAAACAAGTGTCCTTACATTTCAATAATGTAATTGTCTGTTAGAGTATCACAGAAAGGGCCTCCCTGGTGGCGCAGCATATAAGCGCTGCGCTGTGGAGCTGCCAGCAGCCCCGACGCAAGTTTGACTCCAGGCTGGGGAGATTCCCACAGGGCGCAGCAGACCTCTCCTGTTTCCCCGCTGCTCCCCTCAGCAGTGTGCTTCCTGCGATCTGCCTGTGCTGCTCCCCGCTCTGTCTCTGGTGAACCCTCTCACCGCCCCACACCTCTAGCCTATACCCCAGCTTGCACGCATAAATAAATAAATCTTTAAAAAAAATAGAATATCGCAGAGAAATAATTTTAGGTCTTATGATGACATTAAACATTTTAAAATCTCTGATTTCCTAAAGTGGAAAGTTCCATTTTCCGAAAGATTCCACTTCTATTACTATTTCTTTGCAGTAAGTCTCATGGAAAATAAGTGACCCAGTGGCCGATTTTGAGCCTCCCTACACGCGTGGCCTCCTTTAGGAGTCTCTCGAGGTGTATCAGCTCACTAAAGTGCTTGAAATTCTACGTGTCAAGATAATTAGGAAATTCTCCAAAACGTGTTTCTGGGCGTGTCGCGATCGGGAACCGTTTGCCTGCCGCCTGGAGGGAGTTTGTTGCTGCCGTGTCTGCCCTTGTGCGTGGCGTGGCCAGCAGTTCACCCGGGAAGGACTGGAGGCGGCGGCGTGGCCGGGTCGGGAAGAAGCCGTGCGGGGCGGGGAGCGCAGAGGGCAGGCCCTTCTCCCGGGCTAGCGGGCGCGGGGCCTTCGGACGTGGGAGCGTGGAAGGAAGGTGAGGAGGAGGCTGCTGGTGCAGAGTGAAAATGCGGCGCCCGCTATTCGCGGAAACCTCGGGGCCGGGGCCATGGCTGAAGGAGCGAAACCCGAGGCTGGCGGAATCGTGCCTGTATTTTAAAGGATGATTCTGAACACTTTCCATAGAAAATGAATCCACGAGGAGAACAAATAGGAGAGATACGCCGAGGTAAGTTAATGGACACTTAGACACAGACCGCATGAGGCTGAGATGGAGCTGTCTGAACCCCGCCGGGAAATATCAGACATCTCAGGTGTGCGCGGAGGAGAGAGATCTGGGTACAAATAGGCCTTAGCTGGAAGCCGGTGACAGAGAAAAAGCAGAGAATCTCTGTATCTATGTTGCCCCTGTCTTCTCTGTCAAGGAGAATAATTCTCAAGCTGAAAAGGGTAAAAATAAAAGTCGCTTCCAGGTAGGTGAATCCGAGCCTGCTAGAAGGATTGATACAGAACACCTGGCAACTTGGGAGAATTTGACTTGTGATTTTTTTTTTGTCTTTTGAAAAGATTTTATTAAAGGTCCTTATAGCGCAACATCGGACTCCAGACTCAAATGCCAAGGCACCCCTGAGGCTGGGGGGGGCCTGCTAGCCCTGGCCCCTTCTTCTGTCCCAAGATGGGGGTGGGCGCCCCATCTCATCTTCGGGTTCCGTGATGCTGACGTGGCAGAGGAGGGGCTTCTTGGCCAGTCTTGCCACCTGGGCCCCAAGGTAGCAGTGTCTTCACTTTGACGCCCTTGTACACCTGGACGGTGCCTCCGGGAGGGCCTGGCCGTGGGGTCCCTGGCCCCTCGTACGGTAGGGCCAGGCAGAGATCACGCAGACACGCAAAACCAAGTGGCTTAAACAGCAGCTACTTCATTATGCTGTAACTGAGGCTGTTCAGCAGCGCCTGAGTGCAGTGAAGACGGGCTGGTGCCTGAGATCGCGCAGGGGCCCAAGACACCTCGCTGCGGTGTTGGGCTGGGCTTGGACATGGGCCCTCTGGGTCCCTCATAAAGCGCTCTCAGGCCTCTCCTGCTGGTCACTTCAATAAGGTAGCCCTTGAGCCTCCCTGGAGGCACAGAGGTTAAGTCTCAGCACTATGAAGCTGTCCGCAGCCACTGCAGCACGAGTTCGATCCCCGGCCAGGGAGCTTCCCACAGGGCGCAGCAGACCTCTCCTGTCTCCCCACTGCTCCCCTCAGCAGTGGATTTCAGTAGATCCGCCTGTTCTGCTTCTCACTCTGTCTCTGGGGAGTCCTCTCACCCGCCGCACCTCTCGTCTACACCCTAGTTCTTGTGTGCACAAATAAATAAATCTTTAAAAAAAATAAGGTAGCTCAATTTCCCACATATAAGTTGCTGGTGGAAATGTTCACGCCGCTCTTGAAAGTAACTTGGCAGCTTCTTGTAAAACTGATCTCGCAACCAGCCTGTGATTCAGTTTATTGTACTTTATGTGTTCATCTGACGGAAGCAAGGGCTTAAATTCACAGAAGAGTCTCTGCAAGAATGTTTATACCAGTTTGACTCACGCAAGCCCAAATCTGGACTCTTGGCCTTCACATGAGGGTAGTTAACTGCTGATCCCAGGCGATGGTCTGCAAGGACAGGGCCCCGCTGTCCATACCCCCAGCGGCTTGGGGGAGCCTCTGGGGCCTGATGCGAGACGTCAGCCCCAGAAGTGTGCATGCTGTAGGACTCCACCTGCTTCAAGGTTTTGGAATGAACATGTTAAATAGAAATAGCAGACAGGTTGCTAAGGGCTAGGGGGACAGGTGGGGGGTGGAAGAAGTTTTGGGGAGGTGGTGCTGATGGGGCAAGAGGAGGGTCCCTGGGCAGTCAGAGGCCCAGGGACAGCTGCACTGTGAACGGCTGCGCTCGCCCCAGGGCTGAGCACAAGCAAGGCTGGGGGAACCTGGGAAATGTCGGCGGGTCTTAAAGTGTCCCTGGCCTGGTTCTGGTGCAGAACTTTCCCTGGCTCTGGTGTGGATGAAGCTGTCACCAGTGTCAATTAAAAGGGGATGAGCCAAAGTTAACTCAGGTATAAAGACATAAAAGCGATGTTGGTCAGACAGGTCGTAACAGGCATCTCCAACAGCTGGCAGCATTTGAACATCAAAACAGTGAAAAGAAAGTTAGATGAAAACATTGAAAAATGGGATAAAATTTGAAAATCGATGTATCTTGTGACATACACATTGGGATGCGGATGAAAAAGAAAGAATAGAAATGATCAAACCTGTAAGGAAAAAAATTCCTAATCAAAAAAAGACCTCAAATGAAAATCGAGCGAACTTACTCTGTTCTCTAACAATGTTCTAAGTTAGCACCTACAGTTACAACCTTTATGAGAATTTTCACTTTCAAACTAAAATATCATGTAAAGGTCTAGAGACAAAAAAAAAATCAAACTTTCGACAATGAATAAACAACTGTCTTCTCTTCTGCAAGAAAAATAATAACAAAAAGCAACAGAAATTTTTTTTAAAAATTATTGTTATTTATGTCTTTTACATTTTGTATTCCCCTTGGGTAGCCCACTACCAATTCACCCGTGATCCTTCTCCATGGTCCCTTGTGTTCTTTTCTATTCCATTTTGTGCCCTTATCCTCCCCCCCCCCAACCCTGCTGAGTGTCTCTCTCCTATTTGGTTTCCCTATAGTCCTGTTATAAGTGAAACCATTCGATATTTTTCTTTTTCTTTCTGGCTTATTTCACTGAGTATGATTCCCTCTAATTCCATCCATGTTGCTGCAAATTGCAAATGTTTATCTTCTTTGAATGCTGAATAGTATTCCATTGTGTATATGTACCACATCTTCTTGATCCCATCATCTATTTTTGGGCATGTGGGTTGCTTCCATACCTTTGCTATTGTGAACAGTGCCGCAATGAACATATGGGTGCATGTATCCTTTCGGATTAGTGTTTTTGTGTCCTATGGGTAAATTCCCGAAAGTGGGATTGCTGGGTCGTATGGGAGCTCCATGTTTAGGAGTTTGAGGAATCGCCATACAGCTTTCCATAGTGGTTGGACCAGTTCACATTCCCACCAGCAGTGTAGAAGAGTTCCTTTTTCTCCACATCCTTTCCAGCATTTGTTATTGCCTGTATTTTTAATGTGTGCCATCCTCTCAGGTGTGAGGTGGTATCTCATAGTGG
>PVIJ01014613.1:0-39904 GCA_004024925.1 Scalopus aquaticus
AAATGCTGGAAAGGATGTGGAGAAAAAGGAACTCTTCTACACTGCTGGTGGGAATGTGAACTGGTCCAACCACTATGGAAAGCTGTATGGCGATTCCTCAAACTCCTAAACATGGAGCTCCCATACGACCCAGCAATCCCACTTTTGGGAATTTACCCAAAGGACACAAAAACACTAATCCGAAAGGATACATGCACCCATATGTTCATTGCGGCACTGTTCACAATAACAAAGGTATGGAAGCAACCCAGATGTCCAAAAATAGATGATTGGATCAAGAAGATGTGGTACATATACACAATGGAATACTATTCAGCATTCAAAGAAGATAAACACATGCAATTTGCAGAGACATGGATGGAATTAGAGGGGATCATACTCAGTGAAATAAGCCAGAAAGAAAAAGAAAAATATCAAATGGTTTCACTTATAACAGGACTATAGGGAAACCAAATAGGAGAGAGACACTCAGCAGGTGGGGGTGGGGAGGGGAGGATAAGGGCACAAAATGGAGTAGAAAAGAACACAAGGGACCATGGAGATGGATCACGGGTGAATTGGTGGTGGGCTACCCAAGGGAAATACAAAATGTAAAAGACATGAAAAACAATAAAAATATATTAATAAATAAATAAATAAATATTTACCTCATTCTCTCTTTGTGATTATATACAACCATTCTTTGGATATTTTGAGCAGACAAAAATAAGTTGTATCAAAGTTTTATATATTCAATGTGTTTCAATTCTCTCTAAACAAGTTATGATCCATAGCTTATCATATAATCATTAGAAATGAATTTTGAAAACATAGCCATGTATAATAATGATAATAACTAAAATAAGCTAATGATAATGACTATAACAATAGGCTAATTTTTATTGTTAAAATGTGTGCAGACATTTTTTGTACACATTGTTATATTACTTAAAATTCAAAAGAATCGACTCAGTAAAAAATTCATTTCACTAAGGCTTAGACAATTTAACTAACTTGGCCATTAACCTACATTTTCTTTGTCCCAATGTCAATGATATCGAGACAGAAAAAAGAGTGATATGGTTGGAGCTCCAGTTTGGGGTAGAAAATACAGAAGTTAGGGATGTGGGTTTGGGGATCAGACAGCATCCTGTATCAGCATAGACTAACTGCTGAAACCAGCACCCCCACACCCCACACACACATACACACCCATAATCTTAGTGGATTACTTCTTTCATTTCACTGCCCAATGATAGTGATGGGGAATAGAATGAGGTTCCACTCCATGCAGGCATTTGGGGATCCAGACACATCCATCCAGTAGCTCTGCCATTAACCAGGGCCTTTTTGGCAAAAGAAGAAGGATGGAAAGCATGGAAGACCCATGGGTTTTGGGGACCAGGCGTGAAAGTGGCACATATAACTTATATCTGCATCCACTGGTCAAAATTTAGTCACATGAGCATCATCTAACCACAACCACCTCATTAGAAAATAACATCCAGCTACACGTTCAAGAGGAAAAGGAAAGAGGATTTGGTGAAACATACCTAACCTAACATTCTCAGGGTTGCTAATAGGATTATATGTGTAGGTGAATGTAAAAGTGCAATGAAAATAAGGTACAAATGATGCTGTTATTGATTAAACAAGGCAATCTATGCATTTTCTAACATGCTGAAATATACAGCAATAGGGAGGAGTTAAGGGGGAATGTGACAAGAAACTAAAATATAATCAGAATGTCCATCTTCTTAGAGCAGAAACTCCTGGAAAGGCATTCTCTGCCCACCTCTATTTTCCAAAATGGGCAACAAAAAGAAAACAACCCTTTTCTTTGCCTATGGATCCAAGAGTGCAGTAGAAACACTTGTTTGAAGAAAAAAAAGGGGGGGAAATAACAGAGCGGAAGCCATCACTTTGAGAAGTTTGATTTTCAGAGAAGAACGGAGCCTGAAGCTACTACTTGGTGGCAATCAACCTCCACCACAGTAATTTATTGCCACATGAAGATACTGGGGAGTTAATCACAGTATTGACATGTGTAACAGGCACTAGACTCAGAATAAAATCCACGCTTAAAAATGAAAATAAGTACAAGACCACACAGTAGAATTGTACCACTAAAGAGAAGGCAGTCAGAAGACCACAAACACAATTCTTTTCCATGTCCAAGATCAGGCTAATGCCATGCTTCTAAATGAGTTAACCAACTGTGTGGGTGTGTGGGAGGCAAAGGTGTCCAAAATATGGTGTTATTTCGACCAGAGAGATGTCTTTTTCACTCATTTAAGTGATCATGTGGCCTCTCATAAAAGACAGAGCAATCGCAATTTGCACAGACTTTGCCACATGAATGTTAGTGCTTCTGGAATGCTCAATGATCTTGCCAGCTTTGGTTTAGGAAGGGATCCAGGTCTAATCTGATTCTTCTGGTTCCCTTCCTCCTCCCTTCCTTCCTCTGGCTCCCATCTCATTTCTTACCTATTCTTTTGATGCAGGGAAGAGTCAACCTAGAAAGAGGGACTATGGCTATAGCTCCCAAGCAGTCTTTGCTTTTAAACTTACTGCAATGAACCAAATTACACTGGTCAACAGTGAGATCATAACTGACTTTAAAAAGGCCCTAATCTGTAGTATCTTGGTGTGCTGAACATGAATATAACCCTGAACATTTTTTATTAGCTCTTGTTTTGAAGATATTTCATATAATTCATTTTATATGTTTCACCGTGTCAGTTTATCCAGTAGGACTGTAACAACATCCTAAATCAGTCTAGAATGATGTGATATTGCATGGCATTGCATAATACCATCATGCACACATCATCCAGAGTTGATTGCATCATTTTCTGATGCAATAAATACTACTGCCAGGCGGCTGCTGAAGTAAGCTGACGTCAGCAGTGCACTATAGAAAGCCCTGTCAGAAAGGTAGAGCATTGAAAATATTTCAGACTTTGTGCAAGACAGTTGAAGCTACTGTTCCATAGAACTGTTATTATTTTATCCATTTAGTCACAATACAGAACAGTAATGCCCCAAAAGTGCGTTAGTATCATGGACAATTTCTACTCTATTTGTGGGGAAGTGATAATTGCCAACCAGAAGAAAAGTATCACTTCTCAAGTGAAGAAGGCTTATCATCTTTACTTCGGAGCAAGGTTGGTGACCAAGACAAGCCTTGGGTCCCACATATATGCTGTGCTACATGTACAACACAGCTTTCACAGTAGGTAAGTGGCAAAAGACCATCAATGGCATTTGCAGACCCCACGGTGTGGAGAGAGCCAAGCAACCACATAAAAGACTGTTACTTCTGCTTGATTCCTCGTCTTTCCAGAGGAACAACGAAACAAAAGAAGTTGAGAATAGTCTACCCAAACATTCCATCTGCATTGGGATGACCGATTCAACAACTTGCTGTGGGGTGATGCGAAACAAGCATGGAATGCTTTTCGCCTAGTGTCTACAAACTTTCTTGGGAATATTAGGGCAGAAAACTGCAAGGAACTAGTAGAAGACATGCTGACGCAGTATCAGAAACTTGGCTGCAATATGTCTCTAAAGATACACTTCCTTCATTGCCATCTGGATTTCTTCCCTGAAAACTGTGGTATGGTTAGTGATGAACATGGTGAACATTTTCAAGATACCGCATCGATGGAACAAAGATACCAGGGAAAACGGTCCACTACAATGCTGGCTGACTACTGCTGGACACTCCCCAGAGATGCTCCTGAACAGCTGTCCAAGAGACAAGTGAAGAAATCTAAGAAGTAGTCTATGACGTGATTTTTTACGTGTATTAACCGTAGGCTTATTACTATTGGCATGCATTTTTTTATGTAAACATGGATTTATTGCAGATTACAAAAAAACTAGAGCCAAATTAGAATTTGACTGTCATATTCGTGTTGAGCACATACAAATTGATAGGAAATGACTAATTTTATTTCCGTGATACGACTTTCATAAAAATTTGTTGACCAGTGTTTTTAGCTCAGAGAGGGCAATCAAAGTGAACAGATAGTTCTTAGATGACTACAAGCCATCAGAGAGGGCTTAACGATAGTATTAAAAATGTGAATCTGAGTTTTAGAGTGAAAAGAGGTAAGGATTGAAAAAGAAACTATACAGGACCATAGAAATCAATGTTTACAATTAAAATCTCTTGAATTTATAAACAATGACAAGAATTGTCCACATCATATGGCAATTCTTCATTTCTTTTCATAATTTAGTTTACTTGAAAAGTGTGAGGAAAATTGAACTACACTGGTTCTGTTTTTCAAATTAAGAAGATAAAATAATTATTTGTTTCTCAAACCTTCAACTTCTATTTCAACTTAATTTTTAAGAATTGTGCAACAAAAAAGGATACAAGTAAACTTCATTTTGACTTTTACACCTTGTGGCTTGGATTCTCATTTTCATTTTCTCAAAGCTACTTTAGGAAAATTTAAAGGACTGATAAGAAAAATATCTCAGTGCATGTAACAAGATGCCAAAACGTTTAATATTACCTCAGCAGTGTGTCTGGACTTTTATGTTGCATATTCGCTTCATTGTGAAAGATTTCTGAGTACCAACCCTAAATGTTATTCATTTTAGGAAATTCAAATGCAAAGAAAACTTGAAAAAATATTTTTTATTTGCAAAAAGTCAGAGTAATTGGCACTTCCCACACCCTCTTCAACTGACAACCACATGCTGGGGGAAGAGGTGGTAATGATGCAATGCAGTTAGGGGAGAGGGGATAGAGTGTGACGTTTCCTTTTCCTAGTGTTGACTTGTTTTCAGTGCTGACACAATCTTAGAGGTTACTACTCCAAAGAGAGCCAGATAAGAGAACTGTTACAGTGTTGCTTAAGAGAAGGCTCTGAGAATCTGACAAGTAGCCATCAATTCTTCTTATGTTGTCTAACAAATGTGTTTTTCTTTCTGAACCCATGATATTCACAGGGAAATAGCATACACAGTAAAAGGATGTTATATTAATATGGCCACTTGGTGCACGATGCAAATAAATGTGATTCCAAATATTTTATGTCCTGTAATGAGTTGAAATCTGGAATGTCCTGTTTCTCCTACTACTCACTTCTCATTTGGTACTGTGCCATTTGAGAATAAGTGATTCTTAGATTTGTTCAATCATGAAATAGCACTGAAAGAATGAGTGCCTGTTTATTATATTTTAAAAATCAGAATATAAAACTTTAGAGTTTTAGTCACCCTGAGAAAAGATACAATATGTGAAAATACATTATATACAGTACGGAGAGAGAGGTTTTTCTAGGAATTTAAATTGTGTGAAGGACTACACAACCTCATCTTATAAGAGGAAAAGATACTACATGTAAATATTACATTCTTTTTTTTTTTTTTTTAGATTTCAGTTCTAGTTTTAGGAAATAGAGTAGAAAGAAGTGAATGAGTATACAGAACTATTCCCACCACGAAAGAAATCAAACAAACTGTAATTCAAAGGGACAGATCGAATAGGCTTTTTCCAAGAGCTAACTATGGAGATGATGACAGGAGAAATCTTTTAGTTGAAAGACTTTCAACCCCACTTCTCACTCTCCATCAGCCTTTCAAAGGATTTCTGGTTCAAGTTTCTAATATGAATATAACAGGACCAAGGCACCAAGCTCACAAACCTTTCTTACCCTGCCATGAACTCCTCCAGAGAGGACCTATCTCGGCGGGGAGGCAGACCGCCTTCCCACCCTCACGAACTTCCTTATTCCAAATGGGGGAACCCCTCTCTGCAGCCCCGGGGCTTTTCCACCTGCGCCAGGAGAATCTGAGATGTGGTCTCCAATTTCGCTTCTTTCCTTTCCTTTCTTGAGCACGAGACCAACTAACTTCTTCCGTGACAAGAGGAGGGATTCTTGATGGTTTCCCCGCCCAAGTCAGGTGCCCAAATGCCAACACACCCACCTACAGACTGTCGCGGTTGCCTCCGTGGCACGCACCCAAGTGGGACCATGGGGCAAAGAAGCAAGCGCACGAGTGCGCGCGCGCGCGCGCGCGCACACACACACACACACACACACACACACACACACACACACTTTCTACTCTACTCCCCACCTCGGCTACTACAAGGTAGTCTTAAAGCAGTTGCTCATCTTTCCCAGCACCCAGATTTTAGGACCGCGCGTAAAAGAAGCGAGTAGCCCACTGGAGCGCAAGTCAGTAAGAGATGCTGGTTTCAGCTCTGGCTTCCTGGATGTCAAGTTCAGAATGGTTAAGAGGGTGCCAGAAAGATCACCAGACAGCCCAGGGTCCCGGTGGACAGCTGCCTTTCGGCACTAGCAGCCCAAGACTCAGTGGAGTGATTCTACTACTCCCACCCCTCGAGGGCAAGAAAGGCTCAGGGAGCCGCCCTCAACGCCCCGGGGAACCCGCGTAGCCCGGTCCCCGCCCTCCGATCGGCAGCGGTCCCCGCCGCGCTTCTTCGCAGACCCGGGTGTCAGAACACGCCCCGCCCCTCCCTTGCCGGCCAATGGGCGTCCGGGCCGCGCACTGCGTGTCCCCGCCTCCGCCAGGGAAACTTGCGGCGGAGAAAAGTTTGAACAGAGGCTGGAAGGGCGAGAGCGGAGCTCGGAACCCCGCAGCCGGAGAGGAAGAAAATGAATGGCCTCAGGTCAGAGCCTCCGGCCCAGTGGACCTCAAGCCGCCCCCAGGGCTCCAGAAACGGCTTCAGCGGTAGCCGCCAACTCCGGTAGCTGCCCGTGCTGACGGCGCCCGGGGAGGAGGGTGGCGCGAGCCCGGGACTGAGGCTCGGTGCCACCTGCGCGCGAGACTGCGCACCTGAGGACTATCCTTCTACGGACTGGACCTGCGGCTTCCACGAATCCGAGGCTCATCTCTCAAGGAACGAAGGAAGGAAAGAAAACGAAATCCCACGTCTGGTTGCCCTGATCCTCCCGCTTCTGATTTTCCAAGTGTTTGAAAGCTGTCCACTCCAACCCCAATTCCGAAAACTTAGCAGCCACCGAGACCCGCCTTTCAGAGAGCACAGGCTCGGCAAGTTCCACGCCGAGTAGGTGGAGAGTTGCCCCTGGGAACTTACGGGGCTGCCACCACCGCGGCCACCTCAGGTGAGATGGCATTGGGGGCACCGGGCAAAGAGTTGGGAGGGGGCGCTCCGGGAGAGGAGCCACGATAAAGAGAGCGCGCTCTCCAAATTGTCTCCCATACCCTGAGAATTTTATTGACTCAGTCTGTCAGGAATAAGAGCGAGTCACACTTCCCTTGAGTGCTCTTGTTCTTCTTGGGAATGGAGTGAGTGGTTTGGGGGCGGGGGAGAGGGCAGAAGAGAATGGCTGTATCGACTTAAAACTTTCAGTATCAGTAGAAGGGCGCTGCTGGCGGGGACGGACCCACAGCCTGCAGGTTTCGGTAGCAGAAGTTGGCAAGTGGCTACAATCCACAAAGCGGGGTAGAGTTGCCCCCCTGGTCTCATCAGCATAGTGTTTACGGGGCGCGGGTCTGACACCTCGCAACTGGTCATATCCGCTCTCCCTGCCTTTCTCTCCTCTCCCACCCCCAGACCTAGCCTCTTGCACGCCAACGCTGAGCGCCGCCGATCCCGCCATGTCCAGCCCCGGTGCCAATGCCTCCGCCTCCTCGAATCCCGACGGGCTGAACAGCCCAGTGACCATCCCGGCGGTGATGTTCATCTTCGGGGTGGTGGGCAATCTGGTGGCCATCGTGGTGCTCTGCAAGTCTCGCAAAGAGCAGAAGGAAACGACCTTCTACACGCTGGTGTGCGGGCTGGCGGTCACCGACCTGCTGGGCACGCTGCTTGTGAGTCCGGTGACCATCGCCACCTACATGAAGGGCAAGTGGCCGGGAGACGATGCGCTGTGCGAATACAGCACCTTCATCCTGCTCTTCTTCGGCCTGTCGGGCCTCAGCATCATCTGCGCCATGAGCATTGAGCGCTACCTGGCCATCAACCACGCCTACTTCTACAGCCACTACGTGGACAAGAGGCTGGCGGGCCTCACCCTCTTCGCGGTCTACGCATCCAATGTGCTCTTCTGCGCGCTGCCCAACATGGGCCTGGGCAGCTCGAGGCTCCAGTACCCGAAAACCTGGTGCTTCATCGATTGGACCTCCAACGTGACAGCGCACGCCGCCTTCTCCTACATGTACGCGGGCTTCAGCTCCTTCCTCATCCTCGCCACCGTGCTCTGCAACGTGCTAGTGTGCTGCGCGCTGCTCCGCATGCACCGCCAGTTCATGCGCCGCACCTCGCTGGGCACCGAGCAGCACCACGCGGCGGCAGTGGCCTCGGTGGCTTGCCGGGGCGCCCCGGCCAACGCCTCCCCCGCGCTGCCGCGCCTCAGCGACTTTCGCCGCCGCCGGAGCTTCCGCCGCATCGCGGGCGCGGAAATCCAGATGGTCATCCTCCTCATCGCCACCTCCCTGGTGGTGCTCATCTGCTCCATCCCGCTCGTGGTGAGTGCCCGGGGCTGGGGCCCCCTCGGCCCTGCACACGCGCGCACTTCTCAGGGTCTCGCGCTCCCTCCTTTCCCTCTCATTCCTTGACGTGAACCCGAATCCTCCAGGTTGGGCTAAGCCCCACACACGGCTCCTCAGAGTAGGCCCCATCTCCTAAGATCTAGCAGGTGTTTTTTCTCCAACACCCCCGAGTTTCTTTCCCCGAAAATCAGTTTTCCTTCCTTTCCTGGGACAGCCCCTACCCTTTGCTGCCTGACATTGGCCACAAGCCTTCTGGGAACCCCCGCGACTCTAGGGCAAAGGTGGAGAGGAAACCACTTTCATGTGACTTAGCCAGGCTCCGGGTGGCACACTGAAGGGCAGAACCCGAAAGGCTGCAGGAACTTTTTGGTGGACACTCTTCCTTAGGACAGCAGAGGGTTTGGTGTTTTGATTGATGTAGTGTTTTCTTGGGAGATTACATAGAATTTTAGACAGACAGGAGGTGACAATATTGCATGCTTTGTGATTGAGTCTAACAGTCTCACTTTATACCACCGGGAGTCACTTGCTTACAATAAGCCAGCGGAACTACACCCTCCGGCTGGAAGCGCCGCTGCTTACTGTGTTTTGCCCTGGGAGACCCTCCCTGGACCCAGGTGGATCACAACTCCGACACCGGACATGCAGCACTAGGGTGCCTTCCTCCTCTCTAGGGGCCAGGAAGGCAAGGTTTCTGGGGAGCATATTAAGAACAGGCAGGCGTTGTGCACCGGATATTGAATTTGAATTCTCCAAGCCTGTCAGTGGTTCTGTGTCATTGCAGAGAAAACGAGCTTGAGAGACGTCACCTTATTTCAGGCCAAGCCAGAATCCTGCAGCTTGTGATCAAGCTCAGCACCAGCTGACTCCAAACCCTGCTCATGTAATATTCGTTACTCCTAGAACACTTCTAAGTTGGCCTTTGTTACAGTGTGTCTTGGCATTTAGTATACTTTTTTTGAAATTGCATTTAGTAGATTTTTGAAGCTGCTTTTGGATGTTTTAAATGTTACAAGCAGAAAGGTTTTTAAATTTTGTAAGCAGAAAGTTTGAAAACCTACTGAGTTCTCTACTTTGCCTGTCATTAAAATGGAATGTACCAGAAACCAGATGAATATAACACTTTATCTACAGTTCTCTTGAAAGTAACTAACTCTGACTTTTCTAACTCCCAGAACATTGCATTCTTGGAAATTCTACCAACTCAAAAAGAAGTGACTTCTCTTTCTTTATCTAATTGGGAGCAAAAGGGAAAAAAAAAAGTGCTTCCTTTCTCTTACTAATGTTGTCTAAGGACCTTTAATATAAATGATATATCTTTAATATAAAATATTATGTTTCTGATAAAAGTGACTGTAAATGGAAGGAACTTAGAGATGGCTGAGAGCCAGTGTACAGTAGCTTCTTGCCAACTTATATAAACCGAAGTAAATGTAATGGGTCAGAAGTGCCTTTAAACTCTTCCAGAATGCAGTATAATTTATAGAGTTAAGTTGCTTTTGAGCCACATGAATTTTTTACTGTCTGCAATGGCAACTCAGAAGAAAGTAAGATTCTAGAAGAAACAGCTACTCCTGCTGGGGCTCCCTTCTCTGGCCTCTGCCTTATTTTGCCAAAACAGTAAATGACAAACTGAGTGGTGGTTATTTACAGAACTTCCACTTTCAGAAACCAGGAAGTTAGAACTAGAAGGTTAGCAACATGACATACTTTTAGAATGTATGTGGTCAGAGGTAATTGTGTGAAGCTGCTGGTCGCTGCAGTCACAGGTCAAGTTCTTGCTTTTGACATCTCTAGAGAAGCACAAAACGCCCAGCTCATCCTAAGGCCCCAAGTGACCCCTCTGGTGCAGACCGTCTGTCACAAAAATTTTGAAGTTCTTTAAGAAACTAGAGGTAAGAAATTCAGGGAGCTGGGCCTCCCTGGTGGCACAAGGGGTTAAGCGCAGCCCTTTGGAGGTCTGTGCCCGCCAGGGGAGCTTCCCATATGAGGAGCAGACCTCTCCTGCCTCCCCTCAGCAGTGTGTTTCAGTCCATCTGCCTGTTCTGCTCCCCACTTTGTCTCTGGTGAGCCCTCTCACCGCCCCACGCCTCTGGCCTGCACCTCAGCTTATAGGCAAAAATAAATAAATCTTAAAAAAAAAAATAGCAGGGAGCTATATTTGTGGTTTGCAGAGTGACCACACTTTAACTGGTAAGTACCACCCACTCAGTACAGTGACAGTAATGTTTAGTAGATCATAAGTAATTTCACACTGAAAATGGAAACTGGCACAACTGAGAAGCAATCACTTTGTCAAGCACTCACAAACCTTTGTAAATAATAGTGAATCTCACCAGTAGTAGTGGCTTCAGTGTTTAGCCTTTAGTTTTGGCTGCTAAAGTCTAGTTTCAGAATCAGTTTAATTGTAAATGGATGAGAAGTAATGGGTTATTGTGTCAGCCCACCCACACTAGCAATTATGAAAAGAATGACAAGGGAAACATCCACAACTTAGTCTTCCTTGACTTACTTTCACGAGGTTCTTCTTTTCTTGTGTTTCTCATATTCATATTGCAATTTAAATGGAAAGTCTCTGAACTCTGACATTTAGAGCCGTTGAATCCATCTTCAGGTCCAAGGTGACTGGTAAAGTATCTATTTCAATTTTATCATTATAAAGTTGGTTGCCAATCCTATTGGAAGTAAAACATTTCAAATCACTTTACATGCTTTGGAAAGGCTATTAGAGCAAACTTAGTTTACCTGGAATTTCAGAAAGCGTGACAAAATATATAAGTAAAGTAAACACCAGTTGGTGAAATACCACCCATTTTTGTCTTTTGGATACCAGAGAAGGAAAAACCACAGTGGTTTCTGGATGGTAGCTGATACTGAGTTTTGTAGACAAAGTCAATATTTAATTTTTCTCCAAAAAATATATAGATTTCATACATAGAGCTAATCTTGGTCAAAATTTGAAAAAGGTTGGGAAATTAGTGGCGATGAGGAACTGTGCTGAGCCTGCACAATTTTCTCAAGTGAGTCATAATCAGCCAACAGAGAAGGTGTAAGTACAGCCCACAAGGCCATCATATGACAAGACTCAGTGGGGAGGTGGTTCTTGTCATGTTCTATTCTATTTATAATCTGTCTCTGGTTTTTTAAATACAGAAAAGCTGGAGAAATGAGAGTCTAAGGTTAAGGTAAATAAAAGGGATTGAAGCTCAGGAGTAGGCAGGCAAGACAGCCTCATAAGGCCCTGGCGTTAAGTGAACTCTGTGGCTAAATCAACTTCTGGTGCCTAATTTTGCAGTTACGAATATTAAGATAACAATTATAATCTCTTACTACAGAGCTAACTAAAGAGTTACACTGCAGGATTTGGAAAGACATTTCCCCCATGCAGGGTGATATTTATTGCTTACTTGTTTCTTTCATTTTCTTCCTTACTGGGAAGTAGCAAGTATTTGTCTCTGTTAGGGGTGGAATGGCCAATGTATTTAATCTTCTGACTTGGACAGTAAGTCTTAGGGCATCAGGAAAATAACGTCCTGTGCATGTTTCTTTGGTTGCTTATTATAAGCTAGTAGCTTTTATAAAGCCTGTACCAGCACTTGGTGAGTACAGTTTTACTAAGACAGAAGAAAACTGTAAATAAGATACACTGCTGTTTCCTGTAGACAAACTTGGAATGGAATATAAAACACCTGGTAGGATTTTAGAAGAGCAAAAATCCCATTTTTACAGGGGAGAGTAAAAACATGCAGGAATAAGAATATAAATGTGGGGTCTTTTACAGCAGAATCTGAAAGAGTTGATTCTTTTTGAAATTAATTTAGCTAAATTAAAAAAATAACTATTCTTAAAAGCAACTTTTCAATCTTAACATGGAATTGCAGGCCTAGTAATTGCAGCACCTTGAAGACTGCAGAGTAGCAGGGAGAAAAGGAAGGTATTTCCTCATCCACATCTCATTGAATTTTGAAAAAAAAGCCCTAGGAAGAAAGCAGGGCTGCGATGCACCCCGCAGCTTGCTATGGGGAGCCCTATCTAATGCTCTTTGCACAGCGCTCTGCTGACCTGATGCTTGGTTTTACTGAACAACAAATAATAGTTGTTGTTTTTTTCCCCCAGAGCTGAAGTGTTTTTGTCCTCTCCTCTATTAGAATGTTGAAAAAAAATTCAGAGCAAATTTCTGAAATAGAGATGGAGCTTTAGCGATTAAGTAATTTGTCTGCAGCAAATGGCCAGTTATGACCCAGAGGGAAGAAGAGATATGGGTTCTGTTACACCAACTCCTTCCTGCATCCTTTCCTTTAAATTTTTTTATCTTTAAAATTAAGTTGTTTTTCGTGTAAAGATAAAAAGAGGTGGTAAGAAGTTCTAGTAATAGCTGTGCCCACCTGTACTCTACCAGACAGATCACTGAGCACAACAGGTGCATGGACTTGTCCAAATCCAGTTCCAGGACCTTGTTGCTCATTAGAAAGCAAGTCCTCACTGGGCCTAGTGAAAATTCTAACCATCTTGTTCGATTAGACATCCCCTATCAACAGGTTACATCTCCCCAGCTCCCCTTCAGTGAGATTTTTTCAAGTTGTAGATATATTCTGCAGTAGTTATTGGCAAGTTTAATGTTTGACTTACCAAAAAGCAAAAATAGCCAGTGTATATGTTAGATACAAGGCATTGTACTAAGCACTTTCTTCATTTGTACCTGAATTTTAGGAGCAGAGCCAGAATTTGAATAAAGGTTTGTCTGTTTCCAAAGCTTGGGTGTTTACCCTTCCAACACAGCCTCCCTCAGAACCGTCCCGTCCTCTTTTAAATTTATCACATTTTCTCCAGGTTATGTTCCAATGTTCCTGAACTCTAATCTCTTGTCATTCTCAAAAAGTTAAGAATACTATAATGTCTGCTAGTATTAGTGATAAACCACATGTACAGATTACAGCTACTGAAAAAATAGGTTTAAAATTATAGGAGAGAACATGTGTTGTTTGTGTTGGGTGAATTCTTTCAAGGTGTTTTTTCCTCCTGAGAGGTTTTGTTTTATCGGCCTCCCACTCTTTCAACGCTGAAAATTGCCTGAACATGTTTATTGGTGTGATGTACAGGGCCTGTTCCACAAGAATTCCAAAAAAGTTCTTTCACCTCCCACATGACACTAAAGTTCTGCACTGGTGATTCCCGTCTTCATCTGCGTTTTCCCCCTCAGAGGACAGCAAATCAAGGAACAGGTCAAGTAAAGGAGAGGCTGTTGGGTTTTTTTCAACCATGATGAAGTACGTGAAGCTTCTGTTCATTTCCCTCTGTCTCTACTTGAAGTAAATCTCCACTGCAGAATACGTACTTGAATTATTTTCAAATAACTTGACTAGCTTTGAGAAGGTTTTTATCTGAATTTGGAGTACTCTCATACTCATCTTTGTGTTACCCTGTGAACTCCCTTTACCAAAATCATATTAAGTGAGCTGGTTCAGTGGCGTATTAATTGTGATCTTTTTCCCTGCATGGAACTCTAAAATCGGGCTTTCTTCACTCACCTGCAATAGTCAAAATTCATTGTGGCTATGGATGAAGAGAGACAAAGAAATGATTCTTTCCTTGCCCATTATTGTTCTACAACACTGTAAAACAATACACTATAACGCTGTATTTTCTAAAAGATCATAGAAATTAAAACACCAAATGTTAACTCTTCATACATTCCTTAGCTACAAATTTCTTTTATATCCATTTTAACTGTTCAAAAACTTTCCTTCTTTCAGTAAAAGCCACACTTGCTTTGAGGTAGTGGTGAAAGAAACAGTCACCAACAAATCGTTTCATTGTTTAAAAATATCGAAATGCAGAGTTCAGACTTAATCCAGATTCTAGTCTGACAAAGGATCTTCACCTTGCCTATGCAAAATAACTTTTCTGTGGTGCCCAAAACTTCCATATGGAGCAACACTGCCACCTAGAGGCTGAAACTCTCAAGTACGCGCACACCCTGTTGAAGGTTTTTTTCTAGACTACACCCAGAGCCTGTTATTGACAGGTTTAAATCCATCATTTCGTTTACCTCTGGGAACACAGTATGTGAATGTGAACAAAATATAAACTTCATGCATTTTTATGAAAAAGCGAATTGTCATGTCATTCTTAAATTGTCAGGAAATCCTTAAACAACCTGCCAGCGTGTAGACCAGAAAAAGCAGCATGGAGGCCATAGGGTGTCAGTAGTCAACAGGTGGGGAGGAACCTTGTTAAATTCTTCAAAACCCTCAAGTCTCAGTAATTTCGTCTAAGAAAAGGCCTATAGCCCTCAGGGCATCTCTCAGTGCCTGAATTCAACTGAAAACTTTGATAAAGACTAGTTGGAAGAAACCAAGATACTTTGTTTTCTCTGTTTTTTAAAGACAGAAAATTAAATCGTTACCTTAATAATATCATTTATATGAGCATAATTTTAAAAGTATTTTAAGAAAAATCACCATATATTATTGCCTATTCTAGTTCCAATTTTATTTAGTTGTCTTCCAGAGATTAGGGTATTAATTTCACCTTTGTTGCAGCCATTTTATCATTTTATTATATGACTTTCACATGACTAATTGTAATCCCTTATCCAAAAACAATTAAAGCCAGGTGTGTTTAAAAATTCAGAATTTCTTGAGTTTTTGAAAAGTAGTTTAGAAATACAATCCATAACATGTAATGTCCTCATCTGAACTGAGACAGTATCTCTGCAGTAAAACAGGAATATGCACACTACGTGGACTAAATAGAGCATACACAGTCCTATGGTCCCTTCAGTCAAGGTTTTGCTGCCAAAATACGTTTAGGTCAGATTTTGCAACCAAAAAACAAACAAAACAAATGAATAACAACAAATAATAACAATTCAATAGCAGCAATTTCCTGAAAGCGATTACTCCATTTAAGGAAGAAACAAAAATATATTTATATATCGTGGACCTAGCATCATCTAAGAATAAGTTTCATGTGAGTTAAGTTTTTGCTAATAATGAAATTTATTTCTGAAGTCATTGGGGTTTTCTGTGTATATTATGGTATCACCTGCAAATAAGAAGAGTTTTACTTCTTCCTTTACAATTTGGATGCCTTTCATCTCCTTTTCTGTCTAGCTGCTCTTGCTAGGACTTCCTACACTGTTTGAGTAGAGGTGGACATCCTGTCTTTTTCCTAACTTTAGAAGAAAATCTTTCCCTGGTGGCGCAAGGGCTTAAGTCAGCACTATGAAGTTAACAGCAGCACAAGTTCGAGCCCAGCCCAGGGAGCTGACCCACATGGAACAACTGACCTCTCCTGTCTCGCCTGCTGTTACTCTCAGCAGTGTATTTCAGTAGATCTGCCTGGTTCTGCTCCCTACGAGGTCTCTGGTGAATCCTCTCATCCCCTAAGCCTACACCTCTGGCCTACACCCCAGTTCTTGTATGCATAAATAAATAAAAATAAATCTTAAAAAAAAAAAGAAAGAAAAAAAGGGCCTCCCTGGTGGTGCAGCGGTTAAGCTCTATGCTGTGTTTGTCATAGAAAGCCTTTATTCTGTGGAACTACAATCCTTCCATACTTATTTTATTGATCACTTATATCACAAAAGTATTATATCACTTATATTACAAAATCACAAAGGGATTTTGAATCTTGTCTGATGCCTATTTGCATCTATTGAGATGATCATCTATTTTGTCCTTCTTGTTGTTGATGTGTAAATCATAGCTACTGATTTTCATATGTTGGACCATTCTTGCATCCCAGGAGTAGTTCCGACTTGATGATGGTGTTTATTTCCCTTAATATATTATTGAATTCAGCCTCATGTATCTTGTTGAGGATTTTTTATATTTATGTTCATCAGACATACCTGTCTATAGTTTTTTTGGGGGGGAGGGGGTGTCTGGTTTTGGAATCGAGGTTATGTTGACTTCATCAAATATGTTTGAAAGTTTTCCCTCAGTTGTTTGGAAGAGTTTGAGAAAGATGGGTACTAATTATTTGAAAGTTTGATATAATTCACTAGTGAAGGAAGCTGCTCCTCGACTTTTGTTTTGGGGGAGGCTTTTCATGGCCATTTCATCCCCCTTCCTGCTGATAGGTGTGATCAGTTTTTCTCTTTCTTCCTGATTCTGTCTTGTAATGTATGTTTCTAAGAATTGGTCCCTTTCTTCTAGATTATCAAATATGTTGTGATACAATTGTCCATAAACATTTTAAACTTCTTTCTTTTCATGCAAATTGTTACAAGTCTTTCTAAAATGTCTCTACTCTCTCAAAAGGGTGATTCATATACCATTAATTATTATACTGTATGGCATGACAGTGAAGTCATATCATAGTTAAATTAGATATTTTCCCCTAGCTAAATGGTTCTAGTTATGCTTTTATGAGCTGTTGTTCTCCACTATTTGGTTCGTGTGCATCTAATTTAGCCCTGAGAGTCCTGTCTTATTTCTCCTTAGCCTAAAATAATTCCTAAGATAAGCAATAATTATTAACTAATTACTAAAGAAAGTGGCAATGATCTTAAAACTACTGTTTTATGTGAATTACAATGAGATTTTTTTATTTATATAAAAAGTAGTGGAATTAGATGTCAAATCAGACAAAATAATACTTTAAGGGTAAATCTTAAAATATACCTAGTTAAAGTAAATCTTAAGGTATACCTAAATGTACCTAACAGGTACATTTAACAAGTACCTCATTTGAAGTTTCCAGAAGTTGACATATCATTTCCTCTTCCATGACTTTGCACATGGAATTACCTTTATTTGAAATGTTATGTCCTTCTTTCTAAATTTAGCAAACTCCCACTCATCCATCAAACTGAGTTCAAGCTTCATCTTGCCTGGAACCAGGAACCAGGAACCAGGAAGCTTCTCCTGACATCCTCCTCCTTGTATGTACCTATCCCCTTCCATTTAATCACCCTGCAGTAGTATTTGATTGCTTTTCTGCACTGTAGGTTACCTCTGCCTTCAAGAAATTTGTGATGTTCAACGCATTTTTTTGTGCCCACGACTTATCACAATGTCTTGGACACAATAAGTGCTTACTGTTAAATGAGTAAATGTGTGAAAGGATATGAGTAAATAAGTGACTACAGTAAGAACAAAATTTTTAACTGCCAAACGTAAGATTCCAAAATGGCAAACAGACTGTTAGGGCCTCCTCCCATTCACTTCATTTGTGCCGCCTCCCCCAACCTCCCAGCCTGTGGTGGACTTGAGACATGCCTCTTACCTTAAATAGTGCAAACTGCCCCAGAATGAGTTGGCAGCCCTCCTGGTCTGTCCAGAGTGCTTTTTTTGGAACTTTTACAAGCTCCAATGCTATTCCCGCACAAGGGGAGGGATTGTTCTGAGTGGAGTTCCAAGATGGATTCATGAGTGGCAGGTGTTGAGAAAACTCGAGTGCACAAGCGGCAGGGGGCCTCTGAAGGATTAACAGCTGAGTAGCATAATCAGATCTGCAGGTTAGAAATCTTCTGGAGGCAATTAGAGGAGGGGAGAGGAGAGGAAAGGAATTGAGGTGGGAAAACTAGTTCAGATGACCGATGCAATAATCCAGGTGAGAAATGCAGTTAGGTAGAGAGAAGGAACCAGGAAAAGTTTTTGAAGGAAGAGTTGATAACAATAAGTGATTACATAACTAGGCAACAGACTCGGAGAAAAATAAAAGGCATCCTCCAGCCGTTCTGGATGATAGGAGATTCAGATGCTGGTTTAAGTTTCCAGTTTGATCTTCTAACTCCAAAATAAAGGAACTTCTGGGCTGTCCTGTGATTAGTTCGTTAGCTGGTTCCTTGACTCACCAAATAAATTTCATTTAAATGAATAAAGTAGCAACTGGAATAAGAGAAATCACTGACTACTGGAAAAAAGAGACATCGCTGGAATGAAAAAAACTTAAAAACACTCACAGATATAAAGTTAATAAAATGTTTCTCATGGAGCTTTCTGCATATATTGCCTTTATGATACCAGGCAAAATGGGGCTTTAAAATTGCCAAAGGCAGTGCCCAAATTGCTTACCGGTCATTATCTTGGTTCTGCACCCGCACGCACAATTGCAAGACTACTCAGACTTAGGGAACAATAACAATGGGATTTATTTAACAAACAGGGAAAAGCAAATAATTACTGAAGTCAACATATGGCCGTTTACCTTACTTAAAGCAACGTCCAGTCCTTTAAGTCCCAGAAAAATAACAAAGGTGGCGTCTTTCTGTCACTGCTGAGGTGGAGCTCCTCTTCCAAACAATAGGTCATGTTTCCAAAATGGCGCCTTCTGCTTCTGCAGACGTACAACAATCAGATTGTAGGCCAGGTTCCAGCTCATGAGGACGACATGGAACACGACTGGAGATGCTCCCAGAACTGCCATGGTCCCCTAGCACAGCACCAGGCCAACAACACTGCAATCAGCAACTATAGCGACCAGACGGCCCAACAGACTGCACTCACACATTTTAGGAAGGCGCTGGCCTCGGGCCTCTGCCTTCTTCCTTCGGCTGCAGTAAAGACAAAACTGGGAGCAGTTTCCGTTGCTCAGCTACTTGCAAAGCCTCCCAAGTGCTGGCCCCAAAGTCACTGAAAATTCAAAAACGCTCAATCTGAAACTCTATATCCCGGCGGCTCAAAACTTCTGGAGTCTGATTTCCAAACTCTCAATCTCGGCGGCTACATTTTCTGCCACTGATTCCTCTATTCCTTCAGCATGGCGACTTATTCTTCTTTTCCTACATCATGGCGACTGCTTCCTCTATTCCTGCATCATGACTACCGACTTCCCTTCTCCTTCAGTCCTTTTTATTTCTCATCAGACACTCCACCCCAAACTGCAAACTTTCCATTTTTTCCTGGGGCTATTCATTCTCATCAGCAAACCCCCTCTAGGGGGCACCACCTTTACTGGACTTTGGGACTTTGGACTCAGTCCGGTTACATTTACACACCTTTCATTTCTGTGTACTATCTTTGACCTAGGGAAAATTCGTAAGACAGCGACAACAATATTTGGTTATACTCTATCAAAACATGAATGTAATTGCAAAATGAGTGGTTTCATTGAGGCATATTGTATATAGTGCTTTTCTCTTGACCTTCATTATGACAGAAGAGGGCAGGTACTAAATGTTGCTAAGTTAAACGTTGCATACAAATGTTTTCCTGGTTCATGAACAATAAAAACTAAATTTGGTTTCATCCATGCAGGTGCGAGTATTCATCAACCAGCTATATCAACCACCTTTGGAAAAAGATGTCAGCAAAAATCCAGACTTGCAGGCTATTCGAATTGCTTCTGTGAACCCCATCCTGGACCCCTGGATATATATCCTGCTGAGGAAGACTGTGCTCAGTAAGGCCATAAAGAAGATCAAATGCCTCTTCTGTCGCATTGGTGGGTCCCACAGAGACCATTCGGGACAGCACTGCTCAGAAAGTAGGAGGACATCTTCAGCCATGTCAGGCCACTCACGCTACTTCCTCTCCCGGGAACTGAAAGAGATCAGCAGCACATCTCAAACCTTCCTCTACCTGCCTGAGATCAGCGAAAATGGCCTTGGAGGCAGGAATTTGCTTCCCGGTGTGCCTGGTGTGGGCTTGGCCAGCTCAGACACCACCTCACTGAGGACTTTGCGAATTTCAGAGACCTCAGACTCTTCCCAGGGGCAGGACTCTGAGAGCGTCCTGCTGGTGGATGAGGTGGGTGGGAGTAGCAGTGCCGGACCTGCCCCAAAGGGGAGAGCCCTGCAAGTCACATTTCCCGATGAAACGCTGAACTTATCAGAAAAATGTATATAGTAGCAAAGGAAAGAGACAGAGCGCATTTCTGAAGCTTATCAAATCCCATGCAACAGACACAGAAAGTGCTCAGCTGTGCTCAGAAGGGCTATTTTCGTCCTGTCCCTCACAAGATGGAACATCTTGACTCTTGAGCACTTTGCAAACAATGCAGTTAATTCACATGGGGCCTGAGGGCTGAAGAAAGTTGTTTGACCTGCTGTGGCTGTGACTGGGTTTCACAACTTGGTCTGTGTGCCACAGGTTGCAATGTGAGGGCTGGGAAGATCTACCCCCAGTTGTTCTACTTGATAAGAGATGGTGTCGATTTGTTATTTTCGTAACATCAAGAGCTTTCTAGCTGGCACACAGCAGAAGGCCAGGTACAGAAGGGCTCAACTCCAGTAAACTAGGACTACCATGGAAGGTTTAAGTGTCTCACTAAAGCATGAAATGTGAATTTTATTGTTGTAAATATGATTTAAATATTTAAAGTTTTTCTTCTCTGTGAGAAGGTTGATTGTTAATACAAAGTATAATAAAAGTATGGTAACCCCCTTCCTCCCTATATAACCAGCAAAAGTTACACATGTCAGATATTTTTCATTAACAGGTTCAGGCCAAAGTGTTGAAAATTCACAGTAAGACAGTTCTATCAATAAAAAGAGAAACATTTTTAAAAGACAGTTTTTAGTACTATTAAAAGAATAAAGAAAAATGCTATTTAAGACATAAAAAATTGTAGTTCAAAATACTAAAGTACTTTCCAAGCTACATGTGATACATAGAGAAACATTTTCAGCAATGCTACATTTATCCAGAAAACTGATTTTAGGAGAACCTAACATACTGGTAAATATTTTCTACTTTTTAAAAATGTAACAAATTAAAAAATATGTATTTAGTAAATAACCCATAATTGAAGTGTAAAAAATAAAAACAAAAGTCTCTCAGTAGTTTATTTTCCCCCTGAAAGCGTGCATATCATCAAAAATTTAAGAAGGCAGTTGCAACTTAAATATCTTTAGAAGAAGAGCTATGGAAGAACTGGTTAATTGAATTCTCAAATGTCCTAGGAGTTGAACACAGAACAACAGAACTTGGGCAAACCGCCTTTTCTAAGTTTAGTGTAACACCCAGTGATGTCGTACACATATTTGAGGGAACTTTCTCAATGAAATACTAAGCATGTTTTGTTGTTCAAAGTGTTTTTGTGAATTGCTTGGTTGTAATTAAATTCTGAGCCTGATAGGGTTTCAAAAAGCAGTTGTACCAACTGAAATTATTTTGGAGATTTTAAAAAATAAATAATGCTCAATCTGAGTTCCATATCTTCAGTTTTGGAAAACTGGTGTGATTTTTATTTGTTTCAGGTCATCTTCAGTAACCCCAGAATAAAGAGCTGTGCAAACACAGTTTCTGATTCAGTAAGTCTTCAGGTACCCTCCTTTCTAGAAAGTGACATGATGCTGACACAGCCAGTATGATGACACATTTCAAGTAGCAACATTCTCCAGGAATGAGCTCACAATGTGCAATTTGCAAGTTTTAAAGCTATTTTTGGATAATGTCAGAAAACAGGACGGTTGTTCAGACCCATCGATACAGGGCTTCAGCTGAGCTAGAGATGACTCGGAAAAGGGGCACAGGCTCAAACTTTCCAATGTACTGTCTCTCCACACTAACCACGGCAAGGTGACGACAGTTGTAGACTATTTTACTTGAGGAAGTGGCTTTTGTTTTTCTCCCACATATATGAATAATGAGACACGCACACACACATACATTCACCACCCAAGTTCATGGGGAAAAACAAAAGCCTTATTTGCAAATTGGCATTGCTAACCCAAAACATAACCTCATTCATCTTTTACTTTGGTTGAACATTCAGAACACACTGATTCTGGCTTGTTTTTTAATTGAAATCAAATTCACATATTACAAAATTTAAGGTATACAACCTATTTTTTAGTATGCCCACAAAGTAAACCACTATTGCTATCTATTCCGGAACATATTTATCACCCCAAAAAGAAACTACGTTCCCATTCGCAGTCACTCCCCAGCTACATCTCCCCCAATTCCTGGTGGCCACTGCATGTCTGTGTATTTGCCTATTCAGGACATTTCATATAAATAGAACCATATAATATGTGGTCTTTATGTCTGATCTTTTTCACATAGCATGTTTTCAAGGTTCACCCATGAAGCATGAGTCAGTATCTCATTTAACGGTTTTTAAGGGGAAAGTTAGTAATACAAAGAACAGGCCGTGACCAATACCATAAAAAAAAAGTACAAGGAAGGAAAAATGAAAATACCAAGTGAGGTCAACTATGTGTAATAATTACACAACCATACTAAATAATGAATGTAGATTGAAGTCAAAATTATCACCAACTTTATTGGAAATGGAGTAAATATATTGGAAGAATGTTAAAGCTAAAAATTATTCATTGAGTATAAGAACTCATGTCATAAATTTCTAAAATGAGTAAGTGAAATCAGTGATTTACTTATATAGAAATTATACTTATAAAAATTTAATAGTCTGAAAACACTAGTTTACACTGTTAATGGGATGTAAAATTGATACAACCACTTTAAAAACATTATGGCATTTAGTACTGAAATGCAGAATATATACATCGTGAATGTGGAGAATAACTGCAGAAGTTAAAACATCAGTACGTCTTGATGCACAGCTTCATTATGATATAAAAACAAAACAAAATTGTCCTTGTCCTTTGGAGGAAACTAAACTGTTCTTGAAAAATGTTAAATAAATGGTAGGACAAAGCCTCAGCTTCATAAATGAAGTTTACTCCACAGTTTTCTAAGGAAACAAAAAGAGTTGATAAAGGAAAGTTTTTTCTCAAATAAGTTTTCTGGCACCAAAAGATAAACAATTATTACCATTTTGTAGCCCTTAATGAAATAATGGATCTAGGCAATGATCATCAATATAACTGATATTAGAGGAAAAAGAGAGCAAGCTAGTTAAAATACATTTACATTCTGGTGTAAGTACTCAAGTACCCAAGGCGACTCATGACATATCTTTGCCAAAAACATTGAACAAATCTGACCAGGTAGATCTAAGTGCTGATTTACAGGAATTGTAGGTACAGAGAAATATAAATGACATTAGGTGAAGTGCAATAAACAGAATATGAAATAAGACAAATTCTAAAAGACAAATGGGGCCTCCCTGGTGACACAGGGGTTAAAGTCAGCACTATCAAGCTGTCCCAACCACTGCAGCACGAGTTCCGTCCCAGGCCGGGGAGCTGACACACATGGCACAGCAGACTTCTCCTGTCCAGCCCACTGCTCCCCTCAGCAGCATACCTCAGTAGATTCACCTGTTCTGTTCCCCACTCTGTCTCTGGTAAACCCTCTCACACACACACCCCACACCTCTGGCTTACACCCCAGATCTTGTATGCATAAATAAATGAAAATAAAACCTTTAAAAAAGAAAAGACAAATGACTTCATTCCTTTAAAAATAAGTTGCAAGGGGAGGAGCCAGGTAATCTATAAAATATATATTAGAAAGACATAAAGCAACATAAATCTAGATTTAATCAAACTATATGATCAATGTGACATACTAAGATCTACGAGGGGACCTCCCTGGTGGCGCAGCAGTTAAGCGCTGTGCTGTGGAGTTGTCAGCAATGGCGAAGCAAGTTCAACTCCCGCCTAGGGAGATTCCCACATGGCGCGGCAGACCTCTCCTGCTCTGTCCGCTGTATTTCATCCAGTGTATTTCAGCCTATCTGCCTGTTCTGCTCCCCAGTCTGTCTCTGGTGAACCCTCTCTCCACCCCATGCTTCTGGCCTGTACCCCAGCATTGTGTGCATAAATAAATAAATCTTTACCAAAAAAACAACAACAACAAAACTGAATTTGTAGTTAAAAACCTTCCTGAGGGGGAAAAAATGGAGGTTAGGTTACGTCACATATGAATTCTATTAGACATAACTAAAAGAAATATCAAATTTATAGTAACCCTTTGAGAAAAGGGTGGGCAGAAATGCTTCTCATTAAGTTCTTACTAAGTTACTATTACCCTGATTCAAGAACTAATCAAAAGACTTTACAAAAACACTACAAACCAACATTTTTCATAAAACAAACATAAAAGTTCTCAATAAAATTACAAATTTGAATCAATATTACCAAATTGAATCAAGCAATAGCTAAAAAGGATTATCCTAAGTAGGGTTTATCCCAAAACTCAATTGACTCAACATTTAAAAAATAAATGTAATTCACCATATATACAAAAAAAATCATAAGCTCATTTGATGTCACAGGAAATAAACTTAACAAAATGTAATAGCCATTCATGATAAAAGGTAATCAGCAGACTAGGAAGAGAACTTCAGTTTAATATAAGACATGTAAAAAAATCTGCAACTACCATCATAGTGAAAAGCTGTAAGATTACAAACAAGGCAAAATGTCCATTCTCACAGCATCTATTTAACATTGTATGGAGGTTCTAGACAGTTCAGTAAGGCAAGAGAGGGGTGGGGGTGGGGGTGGAGGCAAAAAGTGTGGATAAATGTCTTTGTGTCATTCACAAAGACAATATATTGAAACATCCTAAAGAATGTACAGGAAAACTAATACCATGAATTGTCAAGGTCGTACGCTACAAGGTTAATATATAAACATCAACTGCATTTCTATATATATAAAATAGATCAAATTGGAAACTGGAATTTTAAAAACACTTCTTATAATAGCATCACATAGCATAAATAGGGATAAATTTAACAAAATATGGGCAGAATTTATTCAGAGAAAACTAAAAAAACATTACTAAGAGAAATTAAAGACCTAAACATAAGTCATGGCATAATCGTGGATTCAAAGATGTAGTAATTTTTCTCAAATCTATAAACACGATTCTAATCAAAATCCCAGCAGACATTCATGCAGACAAGATTGATTCTAAAATGTACATGGAAGAACAGACAAACTAAAATGACCCAACAATTTGGAGGAAAAAGACAAAGTTGGAAAAAATCACACTGATTTTTAAGCCACAACAAGAAAGACAATATGCTATTGGCATAAGGCAAATAAATCAGTGTAAAAGAGTAGAGTTCATAGACACCCTCAATAGAATACACAGTGAATTGATTTTCAACACAGACACCAAGGTATTTCAACAGGCAAAGATAATTTTTTCAACAGATACTGCTGGAATATCTGGACATCAAAAAAGGAACCTTAAACTTTTCTTGAAATCATGCATAAAAAAATGACTTAGAATGGATAACAGGCCTAAATATAAAAATTAAAACTAAAATGTCTAGCAGAAAAACAGAAAATCTTTCAGTTCTTGGAATAAGCAGATATCTCAACACAAAAAAGCACAACCGTAAAATTAAAAATATATTAAAATTGGACTGTAACAAAATTTAAAACTTCTGTCCTTTGAAAGGTATCATTAAGAAAAAGGCAAGCAACAGGTCAGGACAAAATATTAATAAATGTATTACATAAAATAATTTTATTTAGAATATTATAAAAGTACTTACAATGCAATAGGATAAGCCAGATTAAAAAAAAAAGAGGCAAAATGTTTCAACAAGCACTTGCCAAGAGAAGATATATGTCAAAGAAGCATATAAAAAGATGTTCAGTAAAACAGTGATAGCACTATACAACCACTGAAGTGGTTAAAATTAAGAAGAGTAATAATACCAAGAATTCACCAGGATATGGTGCAAATGAAATTTTAGTATATTGCTGGTAGGAATGCAAAATAATACAATGCTTTGCAAAAGTTTCAGTTTTTCCTTCAAAGTTTCACATAGATTTACCATGAGACAAAAGCAAGTCCATCCCCAGGTATTTACTCAAGAGAAATACAAGCATATATCCACACACAGATTTGTGATGTCTATACATAGCAGCTTTATTCATAATAGATAAACTAAGGTGATCATGAACAACCTAGATGTTTCATCAACACATACAAATAGCTACAATTGTGGTATATCCATACAATAAAATACTACTCAGTGATGAATGGAACATATTACTAATTTACACAATAACATGAAAGTACTTTAAAACTATAATGCTCAGCAAAAAACTGTCACACACAAAGTACATATGGTATGATTTACTTGAAAGTCCAGAAAAGTCAAATCTAATTTATAGTCACAGAAAATATATCAGTAATTGAACAGTGCTGATTGTTGGGGTGCAGGGGTAACTAACTGCAATTTAGCACTAGAAAAACTTAATTGGTGATGAAAATATTCTATATCTTCATACTGTTGATTATCTGGGTACTTGCTCTTGTCAAAACTCCTCAAACTATAAGCTTAAAATGAATATTTTATTATATATAAATTACACTTGAAAAAAGTTGACAGGGTGAATGGAGAACATGATTTGTTTCATAATCTTTCCTTCCAATTAAATCTATAGTCAAAATTGTAGTTTGTCACAACTTCCAGTCAGTAGACCTTTGAAATATTCTGAACAAAAGTTTACATATTGCCTATAATTAACATTAACCATTTTAAATATATTTGCATGATTTTAAAAATCCTAAAATTAGGGGAAAAAATTTCCCAATTTACATTTTAATTTATCTCACACTAACTTTAACTTTAACCTGCACTAATATTTGCTGGGGTGTGGGGAAAGTCATAGAACAATACCCTTGTCTCTTTCTGACTTTAGAGCAACTTGAGACAGAGTCAGGCAGGTGGAGATTCAGATTCAATGCCAAATGTATTACTGAGAAGACGGTCAGGTTAGGTTTGTGTCAACAATGGCCATCTACTAATTGAACCCCAAATTAGAAAGACCTCTTACCAAGGCACATATCCCCTTGGAGAGAGGAAGGCCTTCACTGCAAAGCCCACCACAGTTCTAGCAAACAAACAGTACAGGCACTGTGCAAGCATGCCAAGTCCAAAAAAGGGGGAGAAGGTTTGCAAGTCCAGTTCCTTATCCTACATTTCTTTTCCTGGAGAAGTGGGAAGGAGAAGAGAAGGAAGAGACCAGGATTTCTTGGTCAATGTATGTCCAAAGAAAGGAAGCCATCCCCACCCTCTGCCTTCCCAACAAAACATAGATCAGCATTTCTAAAACTTTCTTCCATCTTGGCACATAGAACAGGTGAAGCTCAGTAAAACACACCTTAAGGCATACTTTATTGTACACTAACTATAGGATCACCCCTTCACTTCCATTCAAGTGGACATACTTAAGTGGAAGTGACCAAAATGACATGTTTTATTTTAATTTACTTTGGTAATGAGTAAATCATTTGTAAATTTCTATATTTTATCACTGGGTTTTAAAAAACCTTACTTTCTCAATCTAAAATGCCATCAATTACAAATTATACCATCAATTTAATAATAATCTCTCAGAAAAAAACATTTAAATATCCATAAATTTGAAGGTAATTATGGAACTATGGTTCTTGTTTCAACTCATTAACTTCATTTTGATACACGAATGTCACAAAATCAAAGCTCAGAATGGCTGGTTCAGAGTCAATTTAGAAGGGTTTCTGACTCATGAAATCTGAAATTAAAGCAATGATTATTTTCTTACTGTTTGGAAAGGTGGTGAAACAACATTTTGACATCATTACGTAAAAAAAACATAATTTTCAAACTGAAAAATTCTCTACTGGTCAGTTATAATCATGGAAACTCTAGTCTTCTGAGACGAAAGTGTTGCAGTTTTATTTAAGTGTTCATTATAATTTTGTCAATTCAAAAGCTTTACATACTTTATCTACCACTGCAGGCCCCAATACAGTAGACTTGGATTCTCTGCTCTCTATCTAGCATGACCATTCAATGTTTGTGTTAGTATTTTTTAGCAATTTCAGATAGTCTACAATCTCAGAACCTGTTGTCTAGAGAATAGCGTGAATCTCAGATTCTCTCAGACAGTCTGGATATGTTCTAATGAGTGTCTGTGTCACACAATTTTCAAGTAGGAACAATGTACATTATATTCAATATAATTTTAGTGTTTAGTGTTATCTCAGTCAGTTAAACATTTTTATATCTTTATCATGAATATCTATCTCTTTCAGAATCAAAAGGATGTTATTAGTCAATAAGCTTAGTAAAGCTCTGCATATCAGCAATCATATCCTATAAAATATCGTACACATTTTTTTCTTCATGCATATATAAGAGTGTTAACTCCTTCCACCAAGGGATGGAAAAACGAGCTGGCTACCTGCTCTATTATTCACTTTTTCTTTTCCACCTTATTTCTAAATGATCTTAGATGCTTTAAAGTCAGACCAAACTGGCTTTCCAAAGTTAACACAGAGGAAATATCAGGTTCCTGAATAGAATCTAGTGGCTGCATATACTCCATCCTGGGTTTTGACTCTTTGGGGGATGAGACATAGATCTTACGCAAGAAACAACCCCCAGCTTATAATCATCTGTGCTATAACATCATCAGGAGTTACTTCTCACTTACAAATAAGGAAGAGGTTACAGACATTATCCTCCTTTCTTAAAATCAAAAGAAACAGAGGTTGAGTATCTGCAAACTAATTCAAGTTCTTCACTGAAATAGCTAGCATCTACCTAATACTTCATAGGCGAGATACCGTATACAAGGTGCTTTTACATCTTTTATATTCACATCAAAAAGAAATTTAAAAATCAAACTTTTCAAAAGCTAATAACACAAAATAGACAAATCTTCAAAATGCAGAAGAGATTTATTCACAAATACATTAAAAACAAATACCCACGACCCGAAACAACACACCAAATGTTGGGTGCTCACTTCTCTAGACACCCAACCATCTGCCTTTTGAGAATATCCTTTATTAAACAAAAATATATATATAATTAATATTTGCAGGGTTTTTTGATGCCTCTAGATTTCTCTCTTTTAATCAGAACTAACTGTTCCATATAACTCAGGGGGAAAAATAATACTTTCCAAGGCAAGTGCTGACTTTTCCAACTTTGAAAAAGAGAAGTAAACATTCCAATAAAAGGAAAAAAATTTATATCTTCTCTAAAAAATGGAGACCATTACTTACTCACAGTCCAAAAGGGCAAGGTAAATCCCTTAAAATAGAGTAATTTACTTTCATCTCTAACAAGGATAAAAGTAATTTTACACCAATAATAGCTTCCTGAGTGTCAGAAGAAACAGTACCCAGCACTTTTATATAATTGACTACAATATAAGTAGTATAAAAATAGTAATTCACATTAACAATGACAGTATTGATTTGTAGATGTATTTGTGGGCTTACAATCACGATTTCTTCATATCCTTCCCTACAGATGGGATTTTATTTAAGTCTTCATTATAGTTTTGCAATAAATTACACTTCAGAGACTGTGTATACTGTGCCTAAGTTATTCCCCCATTCATACTCTAATACTAGCATCACTTCTTTATAATTTTTAGAAAAAGATAATTTAGCCACTTAAAATTATTTCTCATTTCACTGAGAAATAAAAGTGTTACCTAGAAAAAGAATTCCAAACCCATTAGCTGGAAAACTATAAGCAAGATGTAAGTTATTCTCAAGGCTTTAAACTTTTAAAAATTAGGAAAAGAAAACACTGCTTTTGACTGGAACAATATAGCAGTCTAATTTTTTAATGAAATATTAAGTCATTCATTAAAAAAAGTACATATTAAAAATGACTTGCTTGTGGTAAGAACTACTTGATCTACTTTAATAACTAAAAAAATAAAACCATCATTCTAACATTTACCAATACTTCAGACATCCATAAAGGACTGAAGGCAGCAACTACTATTGTTATAATAATTTTAAAGTCCAAACATAAGAACAAATCAGAATTAAGAGAAACTTCTGAAAATGTTCAGAATGTAAACACTGGCATGCATTTTCAGCTGATCTTTCAAAGATTCTGCAGGTAACCAAATGACAACTCTGAATCAAAATAAAACGTTAAAAATATTCAACTTTTGTGACACACGTTAATGAAACAAGAAAAACAGAAGAGTTCATTGTAATAGCTGTTATATTTCTAGAAGGGAAAGAAATAACTACTTAATAGAAAAGTCAACAGGCTAATGTTTTAATAACACTGGCCATCAAGTTATTCACTATTCGAGAAACCAGTTTTCAAGTTGTGTCTTTAAAATGTAGTCACTTATGTATTTGGAGTAAATTAAGTTCATTCATTGAACCACTGTATTCAGATTTCTAATCTTAAGAAGTTTAAATCAAACCTTATCCAAGCATAGCCCAAAACTGTACAATACTTCTACCATTAGGCTGCATATGCCTCCTCTGAAAAACTGAACTTATTTTATAAACAGGAGGTTTGTCTTCTTTCTCCATAGTAAATGTCCCTAACTTAAATTCACTTTAAGTAGCAATCAAAAAGATAGATCCAAATAATTCCCAAAATGCCTCATCGGGCTTTGATAAAGACAGAGCCATCTGGTGGTGTTGCACCATCTTCCTTCTCAGTTACAGTTTCTACAGTTCCAGAAGCTGACACAATAACCATTGTTTTATTTGCTGAAACCGTCTTCTGTTTTTCAGCAATAGCTGCACACACAGCAACAATCTCATCACTTTCGAAGTCATAGTCAGGAATTGACTTTGATGAGAAATGTGTTACTTCTGCTGGTGCTTCAGTTTTTTTAATCCTCTGGGCTACCTTCTGCTGCTCCTGGAGTGTTCTTGCCCAAGAAAGGTCTTCTTTCCATATCTCAGGGTTCATTGGGTAGATGTGAAGGGCTACTTGAAAACTCCGAATTGCCTAGGGAACAAAATGGTCAGTTTTTCATTTTCTTTGTTTTAAAAACTGAGTGTATTCTGTTCTGTGTTTATGAGTTAATATCTTTAAAATATAATTTGCTACTTATTTTTAGACAGGATTGATAAATGACTATTTCCTTTTTTTCAGTTGATCAAAATTAACAATCAAAAGAAAATTTCATCACTATAACAATCTGACTTCCATACCAAGACTATCTCTCCTAATCCAAGCTGAGCACGTCCCAAAGTTTGCCAAGACTCCCAGGAATGTGGGTTTCTCTGGACAGCCATTTCTGCTGCATGAACTGCTGGAAACATTTCATGAAGAGACATTAGGACCTACAGTCAAAGATAGGAAACAAAACCTGTCAGTAATATTAAAAAACTAGCAAACCATGAATGGATAACTATGAGTAACAAAAATACATTTTCATTTATAAAAATGTATTTTTAGCCTGTTAAACACAGCATTTCAGTGGTTTTGACCCCCTCCTCTACCATTCAGGCTGAGTATATACTCTTCTTCTTATCCCTGAAATAACTATGAAACTCAAAGCTATTTCCTTTCCAAATAGTGGACCCCATTGTCCATCTGGTAAAAACCAGTTAGTCATATGCTAGTCACGATGCCTCAGAGCTATTTCAACTCTCAATTCTATTTCTATTTATTCTACTTACAATGTGGTTTTTAGGAACCACAAGTCTTGCTGCTAAACTAGTTAATTTAAGTCTCATCAGTGACCCATCCTGTCACTAGCGAACATCTTCCTGCAACAAAAATCATTTAAATACTCCACAGGTCTCTCCACTACTAGGTTCTTCAAACAATAGAAATATGAAAAATCAGGAAGTTTCAGGACACTCCAATCTATGAGCAGGGCTGGATTTTAACTATAATCTTTGTTTTGTTTTTTTTTAAGATGTATTTATTTATGCATACAAGCTGGGGTATAGGCCAGTGGTGTGGGGTGGTGAGAGGGTTCACCAGAGACAGAGTGGGGAGCAGAACAGGCAGATCGACTGAAGTACACACTGCTGAGGGGATCAGTGAGCGAGGTAGGAAAGGTCTGCTGCGCCATGTGGGAATCTCCCTGGCCGGGTATCGAACTCATGCTGCAATGGCTCTGGATAGTCTCGTAGTGCTGCGTTCAACCCGTTGCGCCACCTGGGAGGCCCCTAGCTATAATCTTTGGAAACATCCACATCTCACAAGATTTGTGACACGACCATCATTTACAGGAACAAATCAAATAATTCATTTTGTACTGTTTGCCATAAAACCTGCCTTTGAGGGCCTCCCCGGTGGCGCAGCGGTTAAGCGCTGCGCTATGGAGCTGTCGGCAGCGGCGACGCGAGTTCGACGCCCGGCCGGGGAGAATCCCACATGGCGCGGCAGACCTCTCCTGCCTTGCCCGCTGCTCCCCTCAGCAGTGTATTTCTGATCTGCCTGTTCTGCTACCCGCTCCGTCTCTGGTGAACCCTCTCGCCGCCCCATGCCTCTGGCCTGTACCCCAGCTTGTATGTATAAATAAAAAAAAAATAAATAAAAAATAAAAAAAAACCTGCCTTTGAAATGTACACATTCAAGGTTGAAAATTAAAGACTTACCTAAGTGAAGATCCTCAAAGTACTTCATTCAATGCACATAATTTATGTGGGCTTTTCTGGGATAAATTAAAATCAAAGCTAATCTAAAGGATGTGCCCTGTTTGAGATCAGCATCTGAAAGTTAGCTGTATGAATCAAAGCTGAACAAATTGCAACTATTCCCTACTGAAAATCTGTTTATGCTGTTTGAGACTTCAAAAGTCTCTTGGATAATGGAATCCAAGTGCTCAAAGGTTTTCTTTACAGACTTTCTCACAAAATGTTAAAAAATTATTTTCAAAGTATAAATACTATTGTTAAACTGTCAATAAATTGAGGATGATATAACCTTTTGCTAAAAATAAGGTCTTCTTCAGAGATCTTCATCCAGAATTCAGTCAATCCTCACTCTGAAGAAGCTAAGTAAACTACTGAGTTCACTATAATTAATTTCCAAGGAAAGCAAATGCATTCATTTATTGAAAAATCATCAGTGATATTTTTAAAAGATAAGCAACTGCTCATATTCTGCCATAGTTAACATTAAATAACAGCTGACTTTATTATGAAAAATAAGCAACTTTCTAACACTACGAATAAAGCAGAACCATATATACTGACATATTTTTTCCCAAGTGAATTATATTTGAAAAAGTGGAAGGAAATGCTATTTTCTTTCATCATTGCTCACCACAGTGAAATTCAAAGTCAAAGTGAAATTCAACATAATTGTTACCTGTGATTTCATCTCATACAGGGTAGCATCATTTGGGGTTAACTGTAGTGCTTCATCCCACTTCTGAATTGCCTCTCGATATCTGTAATTGTTAAAGTTACATTCATATTTTCAGTAAGTCCTTCAGAATACATGACCCAATTTAAAAATCAGATAGGAAGGAATAATTGTTTATCAAGAAATATGTCCTCAAAAATTGATGATGGTACAAAAGCAGTAAAATTTAAGAAAGAGAAAGGACAGCAAAAGAGAAAATACATCTATATAAGTAAGAGAAATCTTGAAAAGTTTTCTCTGAGATGTTATTTTCTAGACTGAGAAATCACTACCAGAATTTTATTTTTGTTCTGACCTCCAAGTCTACATTTGTTGTCATTTTAAGTATATAATAATGGGCTTTTCTGAAGAATTTACAATCCTATTATAAATCCTGGGCTCTCCTGTTCCAAACTAGCTAATACAGACAATAACATACCATTCAAAAAAAAAAGTTACCATTCAAAAAGTTGCCAAATAATTGTAAAGATTCTTCAGTTTGAAGTTCCTTGTCTGTAAGCCCCTGTTAGTACAGAAACACGCCTGTTTATCACTGTCGATACATGGTAAGCTTGTAAGTAATGGGACAAATGAATGAAAAACAGTATAAAGGCATCAATTTCCACTCCTCTCTTTCCACTAATCCCTCTTTTGATTTCCAGAGCCATCCAGTGAACTGACATCTCATTCTAGCTGCCCCACAGGCACTGTAAACTCAGTATGCCCCCGAGCAGATGCACGCCTTTTCTTTAATAGACTTAAGGAAAGATGAAGTCCTATGTGTAATCAAAGTGGTCATTTTCACAAAGTTAACTCATTTACTTGATAATTTCTAGTAGGAGAAAGCTCTAATTACCAGCACATTCTTCATTATAAAGAGCTGAAACTTTATCCAGCTCATGTGCACTGGTTCTGCTACCAGTTCTGCTTCCAAGATACATACAATCCATCATTTTTCATTCCTAACTATAATCTAGAAACATTTTGGACGGGAACATAAATACACACACACACACACACACACACACACACACACACACACCAAATGTATGTATATATGTCCCTTACATAGAATGTTTTACCACTGAAATGTGATAAGGCGCCAATTGACTAATCTATTAAGTTGGAAACTGATAAACAAAAAGGGGGGAAAATCATGCATTTATTATGCTTTACCTACATGAACTGTGTTTCCAAGTAACTAGCTGATGAGGAAAAGTTCTTCATGGAGGAAAAAATAGCTAATAAACCAAGAAAGATATTAGAATTTTTTAAATCATTTATGAAATATACTAATGGAATTAAGCAATGACCATCAGTGACCACTAAAACTATCAGAGGAAAAGACGGATACAGAATTTCATAGTGGAGGATTAAGGCTGACAGTGCACCCAAATCTTGTAACTGATCTCAACTTGACTGAAGGGGACTCCCAATAACATACACATCATAATACTGATAGATGCAACAGAAAGTAAACGATACCGGACTCTTCTTTTTTCCCATACAAATAACTAATTTTATTAAGGTAAAAAATACCATTATTTTTCTTAATATCAGTTGGCTCATAGAATTTTTTCAACAGATGGGATGGCAGTGGCATTTATATGTGTGTCCAAATGCTTTTAGAGAATTGAGGCTATAGAGCACCCTGCCCCCTAGAAATCTGGAGAGGAAAAAAAAATAAAATTACAGTCAGGATCAGTTTAACTACAGCAGAAGACATTAAGAATCATAAACTAGAGAAATACTTAATGGGTAAATCTGACAAATTACTAGGGAGTGAGTGTGAACTTTCTTGAGAATAAGAAACTTATGAGGGAACCGACATGCTGTTGATCATCATACTTAATGGATTTTACCTCCAGGTAAGGAAAAAAAAAAAGACCGTGTTTCTGGCTGGAGAGGGAATAAGTAAATACTTCGAAATATGCTTACACTACCTCTTAATGTTACAAAACCATATCCAATCTGAGGGTAGATGATTACATGGAGCCAATACATGCTAATCTTTCTGACTCTTAGAGAGGTGGAAAAGAGCAAAAAGCTTTGGTGGAAGTAGTACCGTAGGTACACAGGTCCATCAAAAGACTGAGATTTAATTATAGGATTGCAGAAAATTTCATCTCCCCAACTTTACTACCATATCAACACATATCAACAGTGTGGTCGAACAATCATAGTGGATACAGATGAAAAAGAGGCAAGGCACAGACTCTACTTTAGAAAGAGTTCTTGCAAGAACCCAAAAACAACAGAGAGACAAAAACAAGAATGTCATGGAAAATTGAAACCTCTGGCACCTATACTTACAGCAAACACCAAACATGACCTAACTCTTAGCCAGAAAAACATAAAACCTCACACTATAGTTTCTATGCCTCAGTTCTTATTACTTGTTACACTGAATCAGGCTTTCAACAAAATTAACAAGGCTGGTAAAGGCATCATCCCCCCAAAATAATTTCATACACATTAACACTGAAAATTCTTGCAAAAAAGGAAAATGATTTGAATTGAAATGGCTAATCTAACCTCCAGTTTACAGAAAATACAAGTGACAGAGGAAGAAGCTATTGATCCAGAGGGAAAAAAATCAGGGAAATCCAGAGTGGGAGACATTCCACAAAGCAATCTGCCTTGTCAATTCTATAAGACAAAGCTAAGGGAAAAAACTTAAAGGTGAGATAATTGTTTTAATGCTCTAATTAAGGGATCCACAAAATTCTTCTGTAAGGGTCAAATAGTTAAATGCACATCCCTGCAGTCTTCTATCTGTTGTAGTTTTGTCTTTTTTCATTTTATTACATTAAGTATCTTGCCCTGTAAATTGTGGCAGTGGTACCAGGAATAAAAAAATTCACAAATGATTAACTTTAAAAAAATATAGAGAGACACAGATAGAGCAAATATGGCAAGATAACAATGGCTGAATCCAGATGGTGGGTATAGTGTTCACCACATAACTACTCAACTTTTTCGTATGTTTCAGAATTCTCATAATAAAAAATCAGAAAACAGTTTTAATGGAATGTTATACATACATTCCCTATCTTTGTATCCAAATTATGTATCTATTTATGTATCTACATATGCACATGCATTGGCAACCTTCAAAACCCACATCTATTACTTAATAAAAATATATTCAAAAGAAAAAAAGAAAACGTTAGATGTTTTTTAAATACACATCCGGTTTGACACAGCAATCCCATTTCCGAAAATCTCTCTTTTGGATTGGCATGAAAGTGTATACTTGCATCTCTGAAAGAGCAGGGATTAATAGCATTTATAAAAGTTAAAAGTGGGTTTCCCTGGTGGCGCAGGGTTTAAAGTCAGCATTATCAAGCTATCACCAGCCCTGCGGCATGACTTCAATCCCCGACCAGGGAGCTGACCTATATGGCGCAGCAGATCTGTCTCACCCGCTGCTCCCTTCAGCAGTGTATTTCAATAGACCTGCCTGTTCTGCTCCGCACCCTGTCTGTGGTGAATCCTCTCACCCCCCACACACACACCTCTGGCCTACACCCCAGTTCTTGTATGCATAAATAAATAAAAATAAATCTTTAAAAAACAAAGGTAAAAACATCCTTTGTCAAATGGAGGGACAGTAAAACACTTTATAATATATGATACAATGAAATACAAGTATCCCTTCATACTCAAATTTTTCTAGTTCCAGATTTTATGCAGTAAGAGACTGGATAGTATAGAATCTTACTACATTTTATATGTAACATATTAAATGATCTCTAAGGTACATTATAAAAGGGAAGGAAGAGAATGGTGTATATATTTAGAATACTGCCATTTATGAGGTTTTAAAGATATACAGACCCACATGCTTATAAATCTAAAGAGTATCTCTGACAGGTTATCAAGACTGGGAACCACGGTTGCCTGTGGGAAAAACTAAGAGACCAGGGCACAGAGGGGTGAGGGAAGACTTACTTTTCACTGTTTATCCTTCACTAAGACTGCATTTTCTTTTTAAAATCAAGAGCATTTATTGCATTTTCTTTTCACTAATGCTTTTAAGAATAAGCTAAACAAACCATGGGATGGGGTAAGATCACACAGAGAGTAGATAAGAAAAATAGTACGACTCAGTTTTAAAGTTCAGAGGTAAAGCAGAAAAGGAAAGACCAGCAAAAATGAGAAGCCAAGAGAGGAAGGAGGAAATTCAGGATAATTTCATAGAAACCAAGAGAAAGTCTATCACAGAGAGCCATGAGTTGTACCTCACAGAGATCTAAGCCTCTACTGACCAAACAGTATTCTTGGAACAGTGGGAACAGAAATCAGACTAAAGAACAAACTAGAAGTAAGGAAGACAGACACGCCCCCAAAACATGGTGGCGAACAGATGCTAGGATTAGGCTCTCCCACAAAATATAGATTTATGGACAGAAAAATCCCTAATTTTGAGAGCTGATCTCAGGATAACTGAATGCCCTACACAATACAATCATCCGTGTGAGTGCTTTAGACTTAAAGATAAACCGAAAAGTCAGAGTAAAAAGAAGAGAAAAGACACCGAACCCCACACGGAGGAATAAAAGAAAGGAGAGGCGGACAAACCAGATTTATGGAGCAACACTGAATACAACGTTAGAAACCGGGGTGGGGTCGGAGGGCTCGGGCCAACTAACAGGAGCACGACCCCTACTCCCCCACCCCAGGAGCCCCCTCTCTTCCCTGCGTGGCAGCTCTGAAGTACAGGAAAGCTTGAGGGTCACTGCTTTCCATTCCCCACCTGGGGCTAGGTAACATCTTAGTAGGGAAGACAAACTGCCAGCACCCAGTGGGGTCCTAATCCCTCACTGGTTGCTAGGTGATATATTGGCCTGAGAAACTGGTCTAGCCTGAAAAACTGCAGAGACCACCTCAAACAATCTCCTCCCTACTCTGTAACCTGACACCAAGAGCTGATGTTAGAGAACTCTACTTTTCTCTAACCTGACTGGAGGTAACTTGACCTGGGATACAGGCTCCTGCTGGAACTGTCTCCAACCACACCCTCCTCCACAAAGTGTCTGCATCTTGGCACACAGGAGGGCTACAGAAAGGAAAATAGAGCTCTCCCCCAACCCCTGCCGTGGCCCCACACCCAACTTCTATGAGGTTGCACAGTGGCCCCCCAGAACCTAGGTAGGCACCAACAGCTGCCCACAACCTCCACCCCTGTATCCCCCTGTGGAGAAGTGGGGCCCAAGCAGCAGAAAAGAAACTTAAGATCAGGAACTCTCGACCCCTCCCCACCAGACATAACCACAGGGGCAGGGATAACCCCCAGGCAAACACTGAGGGGAAGAAGAAAAATAAAAAGGGGGGCGAAAAGAGAAAGAACGGAAAGACTACTAGCAACTATAAAATGACAGCAGCGACAGTAGGACAACAGCAACATCTGACACTGGAAAAGGCGGTTGAACCCTAGCAGGGGGCCTACCCAGAAACTCCAAAACCTAAAAGCAAAAGGACTACAAAACTCTCCCCAAGCTTACATCTACCCAATACCTTTTTTATTTTTTTTCTACTTTATTTTTTTTTTATTATTACTATATTTTTATTTTTCTTTTTTTTTTAACTACAATCCACCACCCCCTTTTCTACCCTAATTCCACCCGGAACCGGAAACACATTGGAGACATGCCACAAAACACAGAAATTCAACAGAGGAAAAAAGAAAATCCGGGAGATACTCAGCCACAGCCAAGGCAACTCAGACACTAGGAAACAACAAACAATCCTCAGCAAGTAGAACCAAGAACCATGCCTGCCGGCACCAACAGCACAGGAATGCAACGATCAGAGTAAAGCAGAAGGCCAACAACAGGAAGAAAAAAAATTACAAATGACCCTCAAAACAATACACCACAGAAAGAAAATCCCTCTTCAGAACCCAATAATATGGACATAGAAGATTACATCTGCCTAACAGATAAAGAATTCAGAATTGCCATAATAAAAAAAATAATAGAATTAACTGAAAAGAACAAAGAACTGAGGAATATAAATGAAGAACTGAAAAAAGAGAATGAATCCATTAAGAAGAAAATGAAGGAAATGGAGGATTTATAAACATTAGTAGAGAGCCACAAAAGTAGATTAAAACACATGGAGGAAAGAATAAGCACTCTGCAAGATAAAAATACTGAAAGAACCAAGACAGAAAAGGAAAAAGAAAAACAAACGAAGAAGAATGAGGAAAAGCTTCAGGAACTATCTGATACCATGAGAAAAGGAAATATCAGAATCATAGGAATCCCAGAAGGAGAGGAGAGAGACAAAGGAACAGAGGAACTTCTCAAGGAGATAATAGAAGAGAACTTCCCAAACATGAAAAAGGAAACAAAAATCGACATACAGGAAGCCAGAAGATCTCCAAACTATTACAATGAAAGGAAAAAAACACCAAGACATATGATAGTAAAACTATCGAGAATTCAAGACAAGGAAAATATATTGAAAATGATGAGGACAAAGAAACAAA